>JAGDQP010035887.1:4608-19342 GCA_022664845.1 Lepisma saccharinum | reverse complement strand
TCTCTTTTTGTTTGTTTACAAACAATGGTAGTACAAGTAGGTTAACTGTGATAGTCTGAAAATAAGTTAGTTGTACCCATAATTTTACCTTCGAAAAAATGCTATTAATCTAAACAAGGTATTACAAGCAGATTCTTTACTCTATGGAATGGTCTAGCTGATTATTTACAAACAATGCTTGTAGATTTGTCGGAGGGATGGCGCGGGATTACCCCTGCTGTTTCAGTTTATGAAAACATTAGGTGATTATTCTTACTGACAGTGAAAGTGGAAGTATATTTTCCAGCTATTATTTTTTCTCTTAGATGTCATAATTTAGTATTGGATTTGTCGGGGTAATACCGGGGGACTATTCTTCCTGTGTAAGTTTAAGAAAACATTAAGCGATTTTTTGTTACTGACAGTGAAAGTGGAAGTATATTTTTCAGTTTTGATTTTCTCTTAGATAGCATTATTTAGTGTATGATTAGGAAGGGGGGGGATTCCAGAGGGACTATCCTTGCTGTGTGAGTATATGAAAACATTAGATGAATTCTCTTAGATAGCATCATTTAGTGTCAGATTTTCGGGGATACTGGAGACTGATTAAACTTCGCTTACATTTTTTTGTCTGTAAGGTCTTCAGCATTTAAGATATGAAGTACTCACTTTATTAGAATTTTACACACTTGAGTGTAACTTTATTAGAATTTTAACAGAAGTAATTTAAATATCGCATTAGAACATTAATTTAAATTTTTAAAAATGAATTCCCTACACTTTCGTATATTTGAAATTCTTTAATCTTTACTCAGTTGTTTGATAGAATGGCTACTAGATGGCAGCAGTGGGAAATGATTAGCTAGACACCGTGTTTTTTAAAAGAGAGAAAGGTAATGAAATCTGGAATAATATATAATAGAAGTGTATTAACTTTATTTACTAAACTTCCTAACTTTAACTATTCTATTAATTTCTAACAGAAAGTTAAATTGAATAATAGCTCACGCTGAACGTCTTGTTAAGTGAAATTTGATCATGACTTGAACTCGTTATATAAGTTAAAAATGAAGTCTTTTTCTATACTTTTGTAATATCTTCCTCATGAACGATTACGTAGAAAAATAGCATGTAGGAAGAAAACTACATGATGTGCGCAATAAAAATTTACGTGAATTTGCTATGCGCTGAAATGTTTATATGAAAATTTTGAATATGTTTAAGATTATTTTTTTATTTAATATACGCCTTTACTTGTTTTAATGATCAACTCCTGAATAAAAGAAAGAATTTAACCCCCGCCCTCGTACGACTTTCTTAAGCGACACACTTCTTCATATACATCTTGTGAAAACCACAGTAGGATTCGGTCTCACATTCTGTGGAATAGGTTTTTAACATGTTGGTATTATGCTAAATTTGCAACTTGAAATCAGTCACTTAACTGTTTATTTACTGTTTATAATTTCATGTATTTTCATTTGCAATAACTGTGCGTGAGAATGGAGCTAATCAATACTTTTTTTACCCACAAGTACTGAAGCTACTCACTTCTTAGTCTTATTTACAGTTAAGGAGTAATATATTTGTGTGAGAATTGTCTTCAAAATTGAATGAAATAATCTTGAAAAATGAATATGATAGAATATTTTGGAGGAATAAGGTAGTTCTGAAAATGCAAGGAAACTTATTACTTCGATTGAATATTATCGAATGGAATAAGACTGAAATTGTAATAAGATAGAAATTCTAATCTCATTGAAAAGTGTAATAGAATATTAACATTAATTGATGGTTGAGTACATTGTAAGTATGTTCAAATGCTAGTAAACACTCTACAGCTCAATGCTCTAAGTAAGATGTAGAAAGAGCTACTAATACCGCGCTGGAGTGGGGGCAGGAAAGAAAGGTACACATTTCCGCTTTTAAAAATGCAGCGAAAGGCGTTACATCAACTGGAGTATAACGAAAAGTACTTGAATGTTATCAAATGGAATAAGACTGAAATTGAAATAAGACAAACTATAATATCATTGAAAATGTAATAGAATATAAAGAATAATTGATTTATCTAACATTATAACTCCTGTGTGAATATTCATATAGATATTTTTTCCACTTTTCCCTGAAATCACTCCCTACTGAATGGAATTGTACCAATCAAAAGAAAACGAAATGGAATAAGAACATCTGGAAATTTATGGAAAGGAATAGCACTTATAAAACGAATGCATTGACTACACTGGAAGTATGTTTAAATACTAATACTCGTATCATTAAACACACTACAGTTAAATACCGTAACTAAGCCGTAGAGAGATTCACTGATACTGGGCTGGAGGGAGCACGAAATAAATGTACACATGGGATATTGTTCACAATTTTCGTAACTTTGAAGCGAACGGACTGAGTAATAAAAGAAAACATCGTACTGTACATGACTTTCCTATTCACACATTGTTGGATTAACTTCTAATATAAGTTTCCTTTCTTTAAATTAAGTGATTTCAATGCTTATTTTATGGGGAACTAAGGTAGGGACAAGTAATGGAATTTATATATTTCACAGCTTCCACCCTACTATAAATGATGAAAAATTTTGACATGCTCTCCTTCTTACGTAAACTTTCAATAGTAAAGTGAAGTTAGTACAATTTTAAATGTCGACTCAAAAGTAAAGTGAACTTAGTGCAATTTTAAATGTCATACCTATAAGTTTGCAGCAACTGTTAAATTGTAACTATGTAAACTTACTAGAAGTTAATAATAATAAACTTCCTAGTTCCCGTGTAGAAATTTCGTAGAAAGCCTTACAAATTATGTTGATAGTAAACTTCTGGCAATTCTTAAAATATAAATATCTAAGTTTGCACAAACTGTTACATCAGAACTCTGTAAAGTTGCCACAAGCTTGCAACAAAGTTAATATTCGACGTGTGATATATCTGCTAGAAATCTGCTATAATGGAATTAATTTTGAAGTTGAGAATATCCTCTTAGTTAAGATGCTTCGTTAGTAAATGCTCTTTTTTGCTTGTTTTTTACACTTTGGAAATTTTTGAAATGTTTCAGAAGATTCAATGTTAAGGAGGCGAAGACAGGTTAGATTTTTCATTAGTAGGAGTAGAAAAAAGAAATAAACATGTCGTGTGATATTCTCACTATAAACAACATTCGTTCTAAGCAACAATAGTATCTTTCGGGTTGATTTTCATGAAAGCTCAAATTGCTTGCAATTTGAATGAGTAGTTAATTGAAAACGCGTTTTGTTGCATGTTCTAACACCGTGTAAGAGTAACACTTATTTCAATTGACTATCCACTGAAAATGGAAGCAACTTAAGCTTTCATGAAATTCAGCCCTAACTCAGTCACTATGTTTACTTGCTCCCTTTGCTGACTTCGCTTAGGGAATATTATCCTCTGAGAATAATGTCAAAGTTCTAATCTTTTCTGTAATACAAGTATTTTGCTGAAGAATATTAGGTTAGGTAAAGTAGACTTATTTATTAACAGCTTATAACGCAGAAAGTAAACTAAGCTAACTATACCTAAAGGAAGCATACTAGCGAGCCAGATGATAGGAAAGAACACAAAAGTTTCCTTACTTGCTCGATATTAGTAGTAGTAAATCTTGCTATCAATCAACCTTTAACGCTGTCATTTATAGTAATTAAGGTTGGAAAATGAGAAGATTGCTTTTTTCTTAATTTTATAAACAGGTGTGGAAAGAAAAAATATTCAGTCAGATCTTTTTATAGAAAAACCGTGGATATAATGTCGTTCGGCGAAGACTGGTTAGCTAAATAAATTGTTATTCTAAAGGTGATGGTGTGCTTTTTCAAATTTTTTTACGAGGAATGAGATGTTTCTGGGACTTGTAAAGATAAGATTAGCGTTAAAAGTAGTGAATAGCTATTGATGTGAACTGGGTAGTATATTCTTATATAACTATACATAATAAAAACTATAAGAATTGAAAAGAGTTTTGAAGAAAGTCATAAGAAATCTATGTTTGAAACACCATCAACTACAGAACTATAAGCGCTTGTTAGCTGATTACTTTTATTACACGTGATACGCATCATGTTTAACATTCAGTGTATGTTCCCCTCCACCTTCAACGCGGAAGTATAAATTATCTCATTTACCTTTTTGCTCCTTCATTTTCATTTTCTCACTTTCATCATTGAAAACTTTGTTCTAATAAAATACTACATTTCCCTTAATTTATGTAATCAGGTACGAACACGAATGAAACATTTTGAACACTATTATTTAGTGCGTAGTCTACTTCGTAGTGCGCTCAAATTCAGTGTGAGCGGCCCCAGATTTAATTTCCGGTGGGGACTCAAAAATGTTAGTGTCCACCGAGCATCGTAAGGACAATTGAGGAGCTACTGTGAATAAGACAGCGATGATTTCAGGTTGATTTTCATGAAAGCTTACCTTGCTTACAATTCCGATGAGTACCCAATTGAAAACATGTTTTGTTACATCTTCTAACACCGTGTAAGAGAAATACCTATTTCAATTGGCTATCCACTGATAATGGAAACAACTTAAGCTTTCATGAAATTCAGTATAAAATCAGTAGCTTTCCTGCAATTAAGTTCTAACTCAGTCACTATGTTTACTTGGTCCCTGTGCTGACATCGCTTTCAGAATATTATCCTCTAAGATGGATGTCAAAGTTCTATTTTTTTCTGTAGTACAAGTATTTTCTTAGAGCATATTAAGTTAGGTAAAGTAGACTTATTTATTAACGGCTTATATAAAGTAAAGTAACTTAACTTTACCTAAAGGAAGCATAGTACCAGCTCAGATGAGAGGAAAGAACACAAAAGTCTGCTTACTTGCTCGATATTAGTACTAAATCTTACTATAAATCAACCTTGAATTCTGTCATTTATTCTAATTAAGATCGGAAAATGAGGTGATTACTTTTTTCTTAAGTTTACAAGCACCTGCGGAAATTTAATAGTTTAAAACTTTATTTTAATAAATTGCCGTTTCTCTACACTTCCCTTAATTTAAGAAATCGGGTACGAGCACGAATAAAACATTTTGAACATTATTATTTAGTGCATAGTCTACTTGATAGCGCGCTTGACTTCATTGCGAGCGGTCCCAAGTTCGATTTCTGGGGGGAGGAGGGACTCAAAATTTTAGTTTTGACCCATCATCATGAGGACGATTGAGAAGCTCCTGTGAATAAGAAAGTGATGATCATAGTAAGAGCTTCAGCTCTCCTCTCCTAAGCCATCTGGTGAACGTGCGAGCAGTAGACGATCTCCTCCTTTAGAGGGAGAGGCCTCATCCACTAGTGGATTGAATTTGGCTGTGATTTATTTATTTTATACTGGAAATGACTGATTTCCGTGTATAACTTTTTTAAATATCTTTTAAAGCTGTTTTTTGTGCTAACCGAGGCTAGCCCCCAAAGGGATACACCCTTTATCTGGGAAGAGAGGCTGCAAGGAAAAGTGAGGTCCGAGGATAGTGGTTGGTCTATTAGGTTTGAAAAATCTTTATTTAATTTTATTTCTGAACATCACAGGCTATTATGAGTTTACCTCATTATCATACATATTGGGGAAGGTAGTTACATCATTTTAAGCGGGGATGGTTATGAAAGATGTGATGGAGGTGATGTGCTGTAGACGCCACAACACGTTGACAAAAATTTGACGCATGATTGATGATC
This sequence comes from Lepisma saccharinum, assembly GCA_022664845.1. Taxonomy (NCBI): domain Eukaryota; kingdom Metazoa; phylum Arthropoda; class Insecta; order Zygentoma; family Lepismatidae; genus Lepisma; species Lepisma saccharinum. Next base: position 13,657 of record JAGDQP010035887.1, on the reverse strand, counting down.
TTCTCGTCTAGGGGTGACTCTAGACGCTAATGAGGACAGGTAAGCCCTAGCGTTCAAGATGGTTACTGTGCAATTGATGAAGGGGCAATATAGTGAGGGGTGATTGGTGCACTATATTCCGATATCAAATCTATATCTGTATGGTCATCTGGTACTGTTTGTTTGTATACAGTGAATAGGAGAGAGAGTGGGCTGTCGATGTGAGTAGGTGGTGTGTTCCTTTGTTCGTGTGACGAGTATATCACGGAACAGCGGGTGTTGAGTTTCATATCTATTTAGCATGTATTTGGTGCTCAAACTTTCCAGATGAAGAAGAATGTGTAGGAAGGTGATTCGTTGATAAATTTCTTGTGTCGCGCTGGGTAGTTTGATTCTGTATACCAGTCGGAATGCGTGTCTTTCTAGGATTTGGAGTTTGGTGTAGAATTTGTCATTTGCAGCAATCCAAGGTGTTAGTCCGTAGGTCAATACAGGTCTTAAGAATACTTTGTAAGTGTTAAGTATAATTTGTGCTTGTAGTCCCCATGTGGTTCCGGTAAGTCTTTTCAGGAGGTTGAGGCGGTTTCGTGTTTCGGAAATGATCTTATTCAAGTGCGGTTTCCATGTGAGATGGTGATCGATGATGAGGCCTAGGTACATAACTGTTTTGGAGGGTTTAGTTGGGTTACCGTGTATTTTTAGATCTAGCAATGAGGGATTTCTGTGGACTCTAGAACGATAGTTTGGGGTTATGAAGACGATGGTTTGAGTTTTAGTTGAATTTATTGTGACTCCCCACTTGTCACACCATGGAGTCTGAATGGCTTCAGTGAGAGTTTGATTGATGGTTTTAATAGTTTTTCCAAGGGCGAAGAAGGGTGTGTCGTCTGCGAATGGGAACATCTTCATGTTTGGTGGGAGAGGAGGAAAATCGGCCACGAAGAGAAGGTAGAGAAGAGGGGAGAGTGCGGAGCCTTGAGGGACACCACAGTGCAGGAGTAAAGGATGAGAGATGCTCGAGTTTATGGTGATGTACGTGAGACGATTGCTGAGGAAGTAAAAGAATTATCACGGCCGCCATAGTTCTAGGCTTCAATTTTCTTAGAATTGTTTTATACGTAAGCGATTACTACTGTCGTCGTCGTGGTAGCAACCTTTAATCAAACATTTTATATCTGATGTTAAGGATTTCTTTTATTTCTTCTATTACCTCGTTTTAGTTCTTACATATCTTCATAAGTATTCAACTTAGATTACTTTCTCTATGTTCTCAATCTTAAAAACTATAAATTGTTTTATTTAAATATAGGGAGAAGAAATACAACTTTTTAATTTGTAAGGGTAGTTATTTAGTCTTGCCACCGATTGTCCACTTAATAATATGGCACACTTTCGATCGGTACTAGTGAAACATGTTAGAAGACATCAACACTAATAATTTCTTTTTTCCCCTAATTTTCATCGATGAAATAGTAAAATGACTTTCTGAGAAAGATACTGACCACTACTTTTCCATCTCTTTGCTCTAGAAAAGTGTTCACTAAAAAACATTATCTTCCATACATAATCGACTTTAGCTTTAGATTTTTAGTTTAAGGTAAAAGAAAATCTGAGAAATCCTACATCGAATAAAAGCGTCTCTCGTTCAATTCAGAAGAACTTTTTTTTTATTTCTTTTCCTATATCGTTTCAATAATGTGCTTAATTATAGTGTTAATTCTTAGGAATCACATAAAACTCTAGGCATGAAGCCTAATTTCGATTTATTTGTTTACTGTTAGATTTAACTGAAGATTGCTCTATCACATACTTTAAAGCGTTAAGGTACAAATAAATTATTATGTGAGAGCTCTTTCTCGCTAAAGGATTAACGAATATATCAGTCTCTTGCGTCCCCCGACAAATCCAACACTAAGTGATGCTATCTAAGAGAATTCGTCTAATGTTTTCATATACTCACACAGCAAGGATAGTCCCCCGGAATCCCCCCCCAAATCCAACACTAAATGATGCTATCTAAGAGAAAATCAAAACTGAAAAATATACTTCCACTTTCACTGTCAGTAACAAAAAATTGCCAAATGTTTTCATAAACTCACACAGGAAGGATAGTCCCCTGGCATTAAACCGACAAATCCAATACTAAATTATGATATCTAAGAGAAAATCATACCTGGAAAATATACTTCCACTTTCACTGTCAGTAAGAATAAACTCACACAGCAGGGGTAGTTCCCCAGCATCCTCCCCGACAAATGCAACACTAAATTATGGCACCTAAGAGAAAATCATACGTGGAAAATATGCTTCCACTTTCACTATCAGTAAGAATAATCACCTAATGTTTTCATAAACTCAAACAGCAGGGGCAGTTCCACGCCATCCCTCCGACAAATCTACAAGCATTGTCTGTAAATAATCAGCTAGACCATTCCATAGAGTAAAGAATCTGCTTGTAATACCTTGTTTAGATTAATAGCATTTTTTCGAAGGTAAAATTATGGGTACAACTAACTTGTCTTCAGACTATCAAAGTTAACCTACTTGTACTACCATTGTTTGTAAACAAACAAAAAGAGATCTCCATAGAGTAAAGAATCTACTTCTTACGTGTTAGAAGATCAAATTTAAAAATGGACATAAATGAATTATTTGTACTGTCACATTTTGTAGATTAGTTCTGCCATCATTCAGTTATACTTTAAAAAGTGATACGCACTAGTACCATACTATATATTTTAATAAAAAAAAATAAAGTCATGAAGCTAGCATACATTTAAGCTTAAGTAAGGCAGGTTCGATCTATTATAATTTGCTACTATATTAAGAGGTTTTCTCTAGGGTAAAGAATCTTATTCTTCTCCTTACAGGAAAGAGGATTAAATTATCAAAATGAATTGATTCTAAAGTAATGCTGAATAAGGTTTAATTGCTTTTCTTATAATTTCGTAAACATCCCTATTTGAAAACGACGGATACAAATATAACATGGAACAAAACAGGTGTTTCAATTTTATATTTTCCGAAATTGAGAGCAAAAAACGTTATTCTCAATTTAAACATACAAGATCTACCATTTGATTAAGGTTAATTCTACTATAATATTATTCAACTTTCCTCCAAACATCTCGAAGGGACATTTCTACACCGAGACACAGTTCAACAAAAGGTATTTCTATATTGATTTTCTATGATATATGATTCAAATTTCAACAAGTCACACCAAGCTCACATACTTTCTACAATTGGAAGCTACCTAACACAACTCGACGGGACTTTCTCTCATTTGCAAACTAGTTTTCTATAAGGAAACAAAGTTCAGACTGATATAGATATAACAACGAATAAAATTGCGTTATTCTCTCAACGAAATTGAAAAGTAAGAGAAGATTGAAAGCTGTCTCCTCTCGTGGTAACACTATATACATTTTATACTAAATGTTCTGTTTAATTAAATATATCATCAAAGAGTTCACAACCTTTGAAAACAAGTTGGGTGTCAATCTCTGTTTTCATATTTCAAGTATGAAGTCAACGTATGAATATTTTTTTATGCATCAACTCTCCTATAATTCTTCTTATCGCTTCAAAATGCTCTTAAAAGATGAAAAGAAACACTAACTTCACACTAGTGAAGTTACCTTACTTACGTTTTTACTACCATTTTCTGTGATAAACAGCTAGATGTTTTCCGTACAGTAAAGAATCCTCTTGTACAAAAGAGAATTAAATTATAAAAAATGAATATAAATAAATTGATTGTACCCAAATGCGAGGAAATATTAAATGGAAAGGGGGTACATCCTCCCCGATTACAGTTGAGCATCCGCGAAAGCACTTTCAATAAAGATGAGAGACACTCAAAGGCAAGCTTTCACAAGAATCATTCGTTATATTTATTAACACATGTTTTAATTGGCTACTCAACCAAGTCAGATTCACTTTATTTCCAACGCAGAGCGAGAAAATTGTTCGAGGTAACCAAATCGATTATACTCTCAGATTAACTTCATTTCCAACCCTGAACGATCAAATCCCTGTATGTGTCTTACAGCCGTGCGTTGGGCTATTCAAATTTTTTCACACTATATTTTCTCTTCACTATGAAAAAGGACTTATCAAAAATATTTTCCAGTAACAATACAAATTAAGTGCCTTATACTTATGTAGGTTACAACACATAATCGTGATTGATTTTATTGATACAAAACAAGAAAAATATATTAAAGCTAAATAAAGCTAGTAAAAATGCCCGCTAAATGGTGCGCGGTTAAAGTGATATATAACTAAGCAATTTAAATGGCTAGAGGGTTCTTATAGTTATTATTTTTGTATGTTTGAATGTTATTTAACATATATTATACCTGTATTATAAGCTGGGTAAAAAACGAGCCAGGATATGCTCAACGTGGGTAAAAAAATTAGTATTGGTGCCTTCTGACCAATCAAAATAAAAAGGCAATTTTAAAATAGGTGACTATATGAGTAAGTATGTGAGTAGTTAATACTATGATATAAAGATGTCAAAATTGACCACCAGGATGTGCTCAACCTAGTAAAAACGAGTATTGGTCTCGTCCGCCAATCAAAATAAGGAGACAATTTTTTGAAAGGTCTAGAGCTGTTACCATAATCTAATTCAATATTAAAACTACACTAGCCCCATCTTCTTTTGCAATAGTTTACAATATATTTAATTTTCCCCAAATTCAGGTCAGCTCAAAACATTCTTTTTCCCCAATCTTGGATGTCGTGACCAAGAACAAGCCCAATTTTCTAATGATGTTACAAACTGGGTTATGTCATCACTTTTCTCCCCTGCCAAAATTAACCCACGACCTTGTACATACATTATTCCAACTCAAAACTCAAGTGATGGAAATTTCCAGGCGCCAACCTTCGATGACGTCACCTCGACCATATTACACTTTTCGTTCAATGACGGGGACTTCCACGGCTGATGATGTCACCGCGACCAAACCTCATATCAACAGAAGTCGCAAACTCGTATGACCCTTCTGACAATGATGTCAAACGTCAATGAACTCTCAACTGACCTACGAACGTCTGATGACGTCACAGCTACCATGTTACCCTTCAATAAGGGCCACCCGCCATCTTAAATGACGCAACCATCTTCTCCATTCACTTTTACCACACATGCTCTTTCGTAATTAACAAATTTCGGTTACCTGCACACCTCGTAACACGTCACAAACAACCACCAACGAGCAATGGCAATGAACTCACTACTCACATGGAGAATGCTCAACTTAGCCCAAAGGATCTGCCAGCGACCATGTTACCCCCATTCTACTACAGACCATATTCATTGAAGCCTTCCGAAACGTCCTTCAATGTAAATGCCGAGATGGTACGCGAATTCAAGATCATGACATCCAGTTTCACAAATTCAATTTAGCTCGGCCTGAGCCCGAAATGCTTGAATACCCTAAAATAAATTTCAAATTAAAACGATCTTTAACTGGGTGGTTCGTAGTCAGCATCGGCTCCCATCGCAGTTGTTCAATTGTATTCAAATTATCTCCGCAATATTTCTGAAAGTAGATTTAAATATCAAAATTATGAGAATCGAACCCGAGATCACTCGCACCAAGGGCGTCAGCGTTAACCATGTGGGTAACCGGGAGCTCACGCACCACCAAACATATTATAGAAACAAATTCTGGAGCAACGCTATGCTCTCCCGTTTTGATTTCCGAAGCGTATAAACTGATATATGAAAGTGGCGAAAAATAATTAACAGAATCGGGAGGATAGTCCACGGTTTGCAGTGAGTTCAAGCATGCCAAAGATCGCCAATAGTAGCTGCCACGATCACCTTCGTGCATGTGGCTATAAGGAAAAATTATTAAATACAAATTTCAAAAATCCCGACTGCATTATGAAACGTTGAGTTTCGCAGCGAGAAACATGTCTTATTTATACTCTTAGAATTTCAAATATTGTCAGTTCCAATACAGCTGCGGTGCCAAACATTTCTGGGGGTAGAGTTTTCTAATATACGAGTATATATCATATTCAGCCGTTTTGTATCCACTCTACCCTTTCTACATATCTCGTTCTACTGCTATCCTCATCCATGTGGCTCCTGGAAAACGTTTGATTTCATCTACCCATCTTGCATTTGGATGTCGTCTCGACTGTTTTTCTCTGGGAATCCGATATAGTACATTCCATCTTCCATCTGTTCGTCTGGCTATCTTATCGGCCCATCTCCACTTCATCTGCTTCGCAGTCTTGATTATATCTTCTACTATTGTTTGTGCGCGAATCCATTCATTTGTCTTCTTGTCCTTCCTAGTTGTTGCTAGGATGCCTCTCTCCATTACTCTTTGTGTGACCTTTAATCTCTGAGTCGTTTGCGCATTCAATGTAGAAGTTTCTAATCAGTACATCATTGATTGCAAACTTACACTTCAGACACATTGGTAGTAATAATGTGTAATTTTCCAAACGAGTTAAACGCCATTTTACATCTTCTATTTATTTCATCAGTCAACTTAGCATTCGATGTTTTCAGCTGGCCTAGGTAAACATACTCGTCAACTATGCCTATTGGCTCTCCATTAATCTTTACTTCCTTCCTTGCAGCATGTTGATTGTACATTATTTTAATGTGAATCTCGAAAGCTAGATGGCGCTCAAAACGCTTTAATGGGATTTTTTTAAATTTAAAAAAAAGTGTAACACAAAAGTGTTATGTTTGTGTATGTTACATCAGGACATATGCATTCTATATTTTCGATATGACTTATCGTTCATTGTTAAACTCAAGGTATTGTTAACAACAATGGTTACATATATCTTACGACCAACAAATACTACAAGTACACAAAACCGCACAAATATGCAATATTAGAAACCAAGGATTACAGAATTTTGAAAATTTCATTGGATCAACTGTTCATTGTTAACACACGTATATTGTTGCACAACAATGACTCAATAGCTCACTGCCAAATGCAGATACAAAAACAAGAATCGGAACTAAGATGATTAATTCAAACCTCGATGTAGGCCAAGAAGGAACTTGTTTTTCGAAATACAAAGTAGAAAAGAAAGAACACGTGCAAACGAAGTACATCCGCTTATCAGATTTCCGATTTCATCGTTACCCGTTGTTGAAATCAAGCTATTGTTGCCAACAATAATCAGCTATAACCCATCACTAAATTGCCATAAAAACACAAGAGTTAGCACATACGTGTAACACACCAATCCTCAGAATATGATGGTTCTAAATTTACGATATGAGTCCATATGACTTATTGTTCATCGTTACATATATCTTATGACCAACAAATACTACAAATACTCAATCAGAATTGTAGCGTACCAGATCCGAAGTAGTCGAAGTAGTCTCACCTTTGTCCTTTTTCTGAAAAAAATGTGTTGGCACTTGGAGATTCAAACCACTTTTTTGTTACTTCCTGAAGTCCGAAGGGGTTGCTGGGATAGTGAATGCTGCTCTTTTGCGTTCTTTTCAATACAAAGGAAGTTCTATTGTATGGTGCGCCCTAATAAAACAAGGTCTCCTCGACTAATACCTTCCGGAAAGCTGACTTGTGAGCTGAACGAAGGGGAGGATGGGAGGTAGTAAATACTGCTCCTAAACGAGAAAACTTTTGCCTCCACTCTCCACTCCCTGAAGAAAGGTCTAATCTGTCGAAACTCGAGCATAGTTATCGAAGGATATAGCTTGAAATCACTCTTTTTTCTTTTTACTTCTGCTGTTCATAAACCTAGTTGTGAAAACTCTTGTTGCTAGACAGTAGAAACATTTGGAGAACTGGAGTCCCTGGAATATCTTTCATAGTTTGAAACAAATTTTCAACATTAGGTTTGCCTTGGAATATACAGAGGCGGCGACGGCTGAAGTGGGGGTGAAGTTAGGTTTTGAATATTTATATCAATTTAAAGAATGTTTGATGGACATTATAGTAGAGTTTTCAAAAGTGGGATTGCATAAGTCACAGGATACTTTTGTACACCGTTTATAATAAAAAGGGCTTGCATTATTATTTAATTAAATATTTCTCTAAGTTGATGTAATCAGTGTTCGAAGCGGGTTAGAAAAGGTAAGGGAACGCTTGGAGAGGTGGGCCAGAAAGGTAAGGGTACGCTTGCACCTAGTAGGGGCGACTGCCTATTAAAAGTAAAGGTAACTAGCTCCCATTAATAGAAAGGAACGCGAAATAGAAAAATAAATAGTATTCCAAATCCAGAAAAGGTAAAGGCACGGCGTGCCCCATCGTAACCCCCCACTTCGAGCGCTGGATAAAATGTATTCACATGGATACAAGGGCAAAGTAAGTAATTGTGATCACTTACAAGCCTGCACCGAACCATCCTAGCTCTGTGGTGGCTTTTGGGAGGTCGTGGGTTAGATTCCAGCAGCCGACAATCCTCACTGAAATTTTCCACGATTTTCCGTCAGTCACACTAGGCAAATACCGGAATGTAACCATCATAAGCCCTAGACGACACTTTCCCCTCCCCTATCCCAGCCTAAGACAGATGCCTAAAGTTCATAAATACAAAAATCAAGTTCAACTTACAAGCCTGTGTACATATTCTTTTTGTACATTTATATTTAAATACACATTTTAATTTATTTTCTCCTACATTCAAATTTTACCATTTATTTAATGGTTCGATGATTTTTGCATACCTATATTAATTTTAAAGTAATACTGACTGATTTATTACTTTTTAAAATTATAATTTAAGATAAAATAAAATAGCTGAGCAAAGCAATAGGATTTATTTAATAACTAGAAACGTGGAACAGTTTCACCAACTTACTTTCATTTCCCTTCTTCTGAGATTTTGCTCTCTTTTATCTTTTTGGTGCCTCCTATTTCCTTGGCTGTCTCTCTTATTATCGCAGACAGTATTTTATTTCTGCTATTGATGTCTTCCTCATCCTCTAACTATCCCAAGGCGCTGAATCTGTTGCTTAGATTTATCTCGAATGTCTGTCTGTGTTTCCTTAGATTTTCCAGATCTAAAACTGGCGGTTTTCCTCTGATAAGTTTCTTTCTCT
>JAGDQP010035886.1:0-19343 GCA_022664845.1 Lepisma saccharinum | reverse complement strand
TGGCCTTTGTCAGCTTCCTTTGCAGGTGAAATCAGAAATGGCGATCATGGGCGGAAACAAGGTAGGTGCAATGTTTCCAGGGAGGGTTGCGAAATGGAATGCTATTGCCAGATACTAAAATAGAAAGACTTCAATGAACAGCTATGTATTTGCTTATGTATGGAAAGATACGTGTATAAGTATGTTTATATTATATTATTATTTAAAAAAATAAGAAATAAAAATAAACGTGCATTAAAAAAATAATGAAATAAATGAATAAACGTTTAAAAAATATGTTGTTGTTTTATTGCATTTTATTTATTATGTCAAACCACGATTTATTTAATATGCTTTGATCTAAATTTAGTGCAGGTTGTTTTTTGTGAATGTGGATGCTTTCATAAACCTTTCGCTTCATGCGTGAATTTGATTTGTATTGATCTTGGCATCGACTATTTCATGGCTGGTAGTTTGCAGGGATTGTGAGAGGCCAAATCTGGGAAATTCATTCTTTTCGACACGTCTCAAACACTGCGTGACCCTGCTGTTAAGGTTCCATTTGGTCATTCCAATATACTGGTACTCTTGAACTGGCAAGTGATCTGGTAAACTCCACAACCTGTGTTTTTTGGAACATAGTAACTTTTAAACTGGGTGAATTTTTTATGTAGTGTTTTGAGGGTTTTAGTTCGGGTTTCAACTTATTTTTGCGAAAAATGGTTTTCAGTCTATCGGTAATAGGTTGATATAAAGGAAACCTATCCATTTTTAATCTTTTTTCTGTACACATCATTTTCCAGCTTTTATAATGTTTCGATTGTGTGCGCTGATACAATTTAATCAGTGTGTAGGTATCATATCCATTTTGTTTTTCTATTCGTATTATGTATTCTATTTCTTTGCTTAAATCTGTTTTTGTTGCTCAAAGGTTGAAAACACGTAAAATAAAATTAAGCTAAATATTATATTTCATTTGTGCAGGGTGGCCTGATTTAGCGTGTATATATTGTTTTCTGAGGTAGTTGTTCGATATACTGTAGTTTGAAATGTATTATTTTGTCTGTATATTTGTAAATCTTGGAAACTGATAACGCTCTTAGTTTCTAGTTCTTTTGTAAACGTAACGTTCCTGTTAATATTGTTAAGCGTCGCGAGAATAATTCTCTTTGTTTGTTTTCCCGATAAAGATTTAAGGTGTCATCAACATACCTGTAATAGCTGATTGTTTTTAACTCCGGAATAGGTACATAGTCATGAATCATTTTGAATGTGAAATTTTAAATAATCCACTGTTAAAAAAAATAATCAAGTATTACCTGTATGTTGATGACACCTTAATTCTTTTATTTAATAAACACGAAAATTACTGCACGCGTATAAGTTTGGAAAATGTCTAATAAAATTCAGAATTTATTTGGTTCGAAAGGATGAAATTCTGGTACTAATGAACTAAATTGTGAATACCACAGTACATACATAAAAATGACTAAGAAGAAAAACTAGAAATAAGAAACATCCTGAAGAAATTCACAATATGCCGTTACCGGGCTGTATATACCAAAGCATAACATTTTTAATGTCAGTTTGTAGCGTATAATTTAATATAGCTTCCACACAAAGTATAACTCAATATAGCTCCCAAAAGCACAACTCGGGGTGACAAATTCCCAACCGACGATTCCTCCGTCATTCAACACACAAGACTACATGATTCATTATGTTAATTTAAAAACCATTCTCACAAAGTAACAAAATGTTGCTTCGAAAATAAAACTTCAAATACAGGGAAATCACACAATCCGATATTGCTAAATGTCTACAGTGGATGCTTGACTGAAAATGTTCTTATTTCATGGAATGTGGGCAGTGAATTCATAACATTTAAGTTTAGAAAAAATACTTACTTACCGTCTTTAGTACCTTGGTCGTAGGAAATAACTGAGAACCCATAAAACTCAGTTTTCATATTGTGAGTGAAAGTCCGAGGTTTCCAACCTTTTTAGTCTCGCAGCCAATAACCCACAAAATACTCTTTTTCTCTAAAACTTTAAGATATAACTTGTAAACAGAAAATATTTTAAATACTTTTTCACTATTTTTTTCTTCTGACAAAAGCCCTAATTTGAATGCCACAACAACTTTGAAAGTTTGTCTGCTAACATCGAAATACTTAAAAGAAAATATGTAGAACAACTGAAAATGAACTGGACTATGATTGCTGAAAGGTGCTTTCATTTTAAGATGAAGGTAACAGGAATTATATTTAATTGCAAATTGGTAACTGAAAATACTTCTAGAAAATACTTTATTCTCTTTTAAGAGCACAGTAAATTCAAATATGCAAGTAAGTAAGAGAACAAATATTCTTCTAATATTTCTTACACCTTTCTTCTCCAAGACACACAGAAAATACACAGTAAACACTATAGAAATGATTCGGTTTCAGGATTTTATACTGATTGCAAAACTATACAAAATACAAACCGAAAAATCTTGCGGTTGAACATTCTTAATTATTTGTTGTCTAACTTCTACAATACAGGGCATCTCACAATTCTAATTCTACAAACAAAACAACACTTCTATTTCTACAACTACAATTTACACAATGGCAATAGATGAATGATTTTTACGAGCACTTCTAAAAGCCGTAAGTTAAGTTAATACTATGAGAAGTTCTACAGTGGAATCATCCTCCTTTAAAAAATAACTGAAATTTAAACTTCAATACTACTAATATCTTGAAAATAGTCATATCCGAGAATAAACTTCATGTAACAGACTACTGATAAACTTCAATTCTAAAATAAAATAATAAAATTCTACTTTACTGGGAATCGCAAGTTCTCTGAAGCAATATCGCGTAATTTATAATATTTATTGAATTTACACAATTAATTACTACACTGCAATTCCACTTTATGCATCTCTTTGCTAGTGAGTCTAATTTAACTTCCAAATGCAATATGAAACTCAAGTAGATTACCAGCACTACAATCGTAAATAAACATTAACATTGATATCTAATATAGAAAATTATGAACTCGTGTCCACACTTACCCATTCCAAACCAAGATCTGGCGGTTTGGCCGGCCATGACAGGTGACCAATGTGGTTTAAATTCAAACAACCAATCAGGAGATTACAAGAGAGACCATTCGAAACCAAACAACCCTGTCTCTTTAAGCAATCATAGTTACCAAATAATACAAAAGCTCTTTCAGTTACAAAGATTTGAATGGCCGTTACTATTTTGAATCTCTTATTCATTTTACACTAGAAAACTTTCTACACATTATACATTTTTCTCTCCTTCATTAAAATTTTAAAATTAAATTCTGAAGGAATGTATTTTTAAATTGGAATATCTTAGAGTTCTTTTTAATACATTTGGCTCATAGATTACAATAACTTTTAGTTATCGGAATCGTACCTCCGTACCATGTACTGTCAAATTCCTGGAAATACAAACATCATCTCAGAATCGCTGTCTTAACTTAGTACTAGCAAGGTTACATATAATAAGCAATGTCTTAAATCTTAATCATAATAACATAAATGTCAAAAATATATTTTCTCCCCGGGAAATTCTCTTAACCATCTCTTAAATAATATCTCAATATTAAGTGTAGCAAAATATACATCTATAGCAAAAGTCTAACTTAATTTAGAAACCCCGTATACACTAAACATGAAATAAATATACGAAACTCTTCTTTTATAGTTTTAGGTATAACGTTCTCCTAATAATGTAATCTCTTTAAGTACTTTTAAGAACGGACTACTGGACTTCTTTTTGCAGTTAGAATATTCTAACGAAACTGCATTAGGAATAAGATATTTGCCAATTTCTTTATGACCTTCATATTTAACACTTAGTGACATGTTTATTTTCTCCTTAAGGGATGACTTTACTCTAGATTTTAAGAGAACTTTGGCCACTACTTTGAAACTTAAGGGATCTCTACGTTGAGACATTAACTTTCTATTTACTTCACAACTATCTTAATGTTAAGCATATTTTCCTTCAATAATTCCTTACTAACTCTAGAATTAATCTCGCTATCATTTATCTCCCATTTAACAATCAAAGAATCTATCGGAGTTCTCACGTAATACATTCCATAGGAAATAGTTCGAAGACTTACGTGATGCGCTAGATTTGAAGAAAATACAATATTTTCCAAGTCTTCCATCCATTTGTCCTGAGCATTTGCATAATATTCTCTCAATTAAGTTTTAAACGTATTTATGTACTTTTCCGACAAGTTGCTAGAAAACATGTAGGGCGAATATCTAACGTACATTAGAATACAATTTCTAAACACTCTAGACTGAAAACAAGATGCACGATCGCTAATTACACTATAACAATAGTTTGCTTTATTAAATATGTCCTTAAGTCACTTAATTATAGCACAGCTATTTGCTTTCCTTAACAAATAAGCATAATTAAATCTAGATCCCGAGTCTATACAGACAAGAATTTAGTTGAACCATTGAGACTTCTTTTGAAAATTAAGTTTGGAAACTTGACATTCATGACAAGTACGGATATATGATTTCACCTCATCAAATAAACCTTCCCAGGTGAAAAAGCATTGTAATTTACTGAACGTTGTATGAAAATCACTGTAAGGGCTAACTACTTGTGAGGAATGATAATATTTCATTAATATTGGACTAAGAACCTTAGGAACTACAATTTTAAACTCATATTTCTTAGCTTTCGTTCTTTTATATTTAGTACCTTTAACAACAAGAAACGATCTGTTCTACAATTAGATTTATCGAATATTTCCTGATAAAGATCTTTCGTGTCTGGTTCAATTTTTTGATAATTTTCAAGAACAGTGAAAACTAAAGAAAAGTCCCACAGATTATTCATGAGATTTTTTTTACAATATATACATAAGGGAGAATCTATAATATCAAAGCAATGAGGGTCGTATACCTTTCATAAGGAGTGTGAAGATATATTAGCTTTAGAAGACGCATGTTCGATAAAGAATCTGTAATCTAATAGACTCTGAATTATGTTAGCATATCTAGAAACTTTCTTTTGACTTCTTAAACTTGGAATTATGAGCAATTATCTGTCATTACAGCGAACTCGTTTTGCAAAAACATAGAATAATTACAGACACTGTTATAAACAGCTATTACTTTAAGAAATACTATATTGTATGATCTATCCGCTTCAGAAAGTTTCTTTGAATCAAAACTGACAGGCTGGAAGTTACCCTCACTATCCTTCTGAAGTAAAACACTCGCTAAGGATTTGGAAGAACTGTCCGTTTGTAGTTAAAAAATTTCATTTATTTTCGAGAGAGCTGTGTATATATCATGGTCACAAAATTACTGATCAACACGGTCCAACCGCATCATACTTACAAGTAAGTTTTGAGAGCGGAGGTGTGAAATAGGGGCTATGGCTTCAGCATAGTTTGGAAATAAAATAGGGGCTATGGCTTCGGCATAGTTTGGAAAAACATTCAGAGATACACTAGAAATCCTAATAACTTCAAACCACCTCTTCTATTCTTAGGCTCAGGTAGCCCGTAAAGCTTTTAGGTTAGGCTTTTATATCTCTTAACCTGTCATCGGAAATCATTAATTTACGATTACTTACTTTATACTTTGTCCTAAAATATGGCGTTTCCGTGTAGATACGTTGCACCATACTTACGCAACATTTTAATAACTTTACACAGCAATTACTTCTGCTATTCTATATTTGTGGACATTATTATGACGTCATCTGCGAATAATTTTACTCCCTCCTCTTGTAGATCGTCTAGCATCATGTGCAACCTCTGTGTATTCTTGTAAACGACACTGGGCATAAGTTTGAAGAGTTCTCTCACTTTTAGAAAATTTTGGAAATATTACATTTAAAAGATCTTATCTTGTATATTACCTTTCTCCATCCTGGAAACAATTTATGTGAAAGGTTTCCTCTAGCGTGCTCTTGGTGACTTTCTTGTCTCTGCACCAATTTTCTGGCTGTATTTCATTTTTCTGGCTCTGGAGCTGTTCCTCGGAATTTCCAATCTCCTAACATTCTTATTTCCCTCCCTTTCGCAAGGATTGCCTGGTGCATCAGCTAGGCTCCGAGTTGGTATGGTGGAGTGAAGTACTTTACCAGGATCCCTGCAAGTAAAAGTCATAAACAGCAAGAGACTGTTTTTCACAACACTGCCGCTATCTACAATTAAATGTAACCTAATAATAAATCTATTTATCACTGCAATCTTTTCACGAGTATATATAATTATTCCGAGATAATCTATATTGTCCATTCCAAAGTGGTTTAGTCATTATTCCTTTCAAAAAGAACTAATTTAGTTCTTAAGGGTTGTTTTTTTTTTCTGGAATTTAATCGGCACAAAATCATAGTGTCCATTTTAATATTCTGATTGTCTGCTGCTACACCGTGATTATTTTCTTTAAGCACTTTTAAGCTCGACATCTCTCTTTCTACTTTTATTTAAAAAAAAAAAAAAAAACAATAACAAAGATTTAGAAGCCGCAAAGTTCAACAATTCTAAATACTCCTTATCCATCATTTTAAGGGACAAATATTTTTCTTTGTTCAAAATATTAATTTTAGGAGTCCCTTTAGCTTTCATTACACTTTTCTTTTGCGTAAGAAATTAGATATAACGTTACTACTGCCTGGGCAGTTTTTTGATAACGAATATCTCCGCACCTATAGCAGATTACAGTTTCCTTTTGGATACATTAGTATTATCAA
This sequence comes from Lepisma saccharinum, assembly GCA_022664845.1. Lineage (NCBI taxonomy): Eukaryota > Metazoa > Arthropoda > Insecta > Zygentoma > Lepismatidae > Lepisma > Lepisma saccharinum. The sequence goes on along the minus strand of JAGDQP010035886.1, from coordinate 12,604 downwards.
TACTAGGCTGCATACTAAATTGACGCTCATAGTCTTCTAAACTAGTATAATTATATACTATCTTATGTAATTCTCTTAACGTTTTCGGAAATTTAAGAGCAAAAGGTTGCCTTTTTACTTTTGCAATACATCCATTAGAAACGATAATACCTTTTTCATCAGCGATCGTTTTTAACAACTCACTACTCTTTTTACATAACTATGCAAACTTTGCTTCGTACTTTCTGCCTATATTTTTGGCCCGTGGTCAATTTATGTATAGCAATGCCTTAACAAAATTCTGGCTAACAAGACCGATCTAATCAGCTAGAAGAAAATCTAAGACAAATTTTAATTTCCTCCTGTTATAAACCGTCTGTCCGTGATCTTACTGCAAGAATAAAAGTACTATACAGATACATATAAATCTCAAATACGTCTGTTGACAAGTATAAAAGTCGATACAGCTTAAATGGGTAGAATCCATTATACCATTGAATATTTTTCAGCTGCTCATTTAAAATTAACAATACTGACTGTTCCTAAATTTTTATACATATTCTTAACAAAATACCTTTAGTATTATCGTACTGACCACTATTTTTTAGCAAACTTATAATGATACGGTTTACTACTTTTACCGAGTCCTTTGAAAACTGCAACCCTGTCTCAACTTTTTTATGCAAGACTTTTCTCATTTCCTCCGTTTCAATATTAACACAGTTTGATCATCAAAATCCGGTTTAACATTCTTAAAGGGGTTTTCGTTTTTGCATAAGATAATTGAAATTACTTTTAATAGGAAATTGGTAACTGAAAAGACTTCTACAAAATACTCTATTCCCTTTTAGGAATAATTGTGCTTTATTGTACTACGTACGTTATTAGAAGTTAGGATTCTCAAAGTATCTTGCAACCATTGTGAGTGTTTATTATTATTATTATTATTATTACATGCATAGACTAGTAGCTCATAGAGGGTATAAAAGTGCATTCCTAAACTATTTCCTTCTGGTGGAGTAAACAGTTAACCGCATATTTTACGTAAATCATCATTTGACCATAAAGATCAACACAGTATGACTGACAATAATCTTATCTCATGTCTTGTTGGCAATAAAGTTGAAGTCGGGGAAGTAAGTTATGAAACTCTAGTTCAAAATGTATCTTATACGTGTTGCCGAAGTAAGGTTTTAGCTTCATAAACACCTTTCAAAAATTACTATTTGAAAAACAGAATTATTAGTATTATCAGTAAGGCATCAGGAATAATATTTTATTTATTTGGTAGAAATACTTCTTTACGCTTGCTGTTTGCAATTCCACTCCAGTTTACTATCACTTTATGCAAATGAATAAAAATAGCACATATCTAAACGAGTTAATCACTTCACAGTAAGTGTATGAGCAGGTTTTAATTACTTACAAATTTTAGTTTCAGCTCTCCAAATTCAAATAAAATGAACATCCTCCCATCTAACTTTCAGGTTGACGTAACTCAAAATAGGATTATAAAATTTATAGTGGTTAATGATAAGCGATAGCACGGTGGTATTTGTCATTTCGCTCCATTTGCTTGCCAAGTTTGATATTTTGTACATTCTTAAGGTATTTGGTGTGCAGCATTACAAAAAATTAGATGACAAATTTTCCGCTTTAGTTCTCAGTTTTTTTTTCAACGAATATCACGCGGCCTGTAGTGTACAGTCTAATGTAAGAAATTTAACGAAACATCCCTCTGTTTAATCTTCCAAATATACACATGAAATGTCCAAATATACTCTCTTAATTGTTCTGAAGGCCTCTCGACCCGCTTCTGTATATTTCACAGTGTGAGGGGAGGCATGGATCACCGACAATTTCCACTTACACCAATCGTAGATTATCTTTTCTTTTAAGGATGTCCCCCCTTATGCGACGAGTTATCTCTGTGACTCATGGAGCGGTGTCGACCGCTTTAGTCGTGTGGTCTGAGGCACCAGGACAACGTCTCCAATGTTCTGGGTTCTAACTCGGCTCGAGCATGGTTGTTTGTGTATTTGAGAAACTTAACAGCTGATGGAACTGTAACGGCCCAAGTCATTAGTTACTAAAAATAGCTAAATATCTCATTTGTATATATACGGTTTTCTATCTTATGGCTGTCAGTTTGCCGTATTTGCTTCAAGCTTAAATCATAATATTTTGTTTTTGTGAATGTATGTGTGTGGACTTTGTGCACATAATATATGCAACTCGCACCAATTGTTATATTACTTTATGGAAAACTATATAACACAAGGCTTTTATCTGTTTTTAGATGGATATGTACACATTTCGCCTAGTGAGTTTTAATGAGTTCTCCATGAGTTTTTGAATTTCAGGTGTTTTTCGTTACAGAATTATTTTGCTCACTTGATATGGTTCTAGTTTATTATTTCTTTATTCCAGTTGTCTCTCTGTATTTGAATGTTTCTATTTATGGTCTCCCTTCCGCTGTCACAGTACTGTTGTTTGACCTCTGATACACTATTCTCCGTCAAGTGGCAACTTTCTCTCTCCAGGGTTGTGAGATTTTCCGTTCCATTCCTTCTTGTTTCGTTGATGGTTTAGAACTCCTCTGAACACTATAACATCATTCTTCAATTGATTAACCTGGTCGTTTTCATTTCGTGTTTTCTTCCAAAGCACTTATCTCGTGGGCTGCTCAGATTTTGGTCCTCAAAATCTGAGTCGTTTTTAAGTTTGTAAATTTAATTTTGCTCATGTATTTTGGCGTGTTTGTAGTTCAATTTCCGTGTCTAACATTTATTTTTTTGAAACCTTGAATGATTTTTTGTTCAAAGTTACTTGCCTTATATATTTTAATTCTTAATTATTATACGCGATCAGCTGTGGGTTCTCACCCACCAGTTTTCTTTGTTAAATTCCGTCTTGTTTCCTTTCCAGAAGTTCTGGATTAGTTTGTTCAGTTTGTTCTTATAGTTGGGATAGTAATTTTGTGGTGAGATAGCGGTATTTTCACATTCTGTTCTTCTCTTGGCAACTGGCTTCGAAAGTTCTTTTATTATTTATTGCACTTTTTGCTTTGATAGCCTCTAGAAAGAAACGCTCTTCCTAATTCTTTTAATATTTCCCAAGTTTGGGTTCATTACCTATAATTCATTTCAGACGTAATACCTGTCTCTTAATCAATGAGTTGTTAAGCAGTTGGGTGTGCCGAGTCTGCATGTAAATATTCATGTTTCGAAGTAAGCTTAATATATATGTTTGTTTGGTCTCTTTGTTAACCTCTAGGACGTAAATTTTGGTTTGGTTCGACGCTCAAGTGTGAACTCAAGTCCTACTGCATTAACGTTTAAACGCTTTATATAAGATTATGGTTGTTCATCGTAGCAAATGTTACTACGAGGTCATATATCTATCTATAGTCAAGCATAGGTTTAGCAGGTCATTATCAGTCACTACTCAATCAGCATATACATGTATATTGGCATAGGTTACAGAAAGAGATGCTCCAGTGCCGTGTTTTTCTTTCAAAGGAATATCTCGTTGTCAAAGCTAATGTAGTTCTGAACACAGAAGAATATACTAACCCCTCTTTACTAGTGTTGGGAATGGTGTTCCAATGTTCCTTACTATCTACTTTTTAACCATTCGTATTTGTAGTATATTGAAACTGATTCTATTCCCCTTCTCCTTCCTATGCTTGGTTATTAATTTTTATGTATGTATTATATAATATGTCCTTATGAGTAATTATTTTAACGCTTCTGATTTTCTGCAGAAGATTTGAAGTAAGCTTCCAGCCATTGTGGTAGATGCAGGTAACAATTTTATGAGAAATATTGTTGAGTTTTGTCGGAAATATTTCGTTGAGCAGACTTGAGGAGACTATGGGTTTCTCCGGCGGTACTTATTTTATTTCACTTATTATCTTGTTTCAGTTTTTAAAATTTCCAGCCGGTTCTGGAGAGTGTTCCTCATGAGCCGTCTGGGTGGTGGTGTTTGCTTGTCCCTCTGCGTATCCTCTGCCTTCTCTTAACAAGTTTCTTGTTTTATCGAGTATTCTTGTTTCCTTCTACGACCCTTTTTTAGGAAACCCAACGTGATAATCTTGGCATTCTGGACCACTTTGTTTCTGAGTTTCGGGCTGAAGTGGGTCTTATTCTCTCGTGTCAAGGTGGATTCCCGCTCTTGGACCAAATTAGGTACTAACTGATTACAGTGGTTGGTAACCTCGTTGATGCTTGGTTTTGCTCTTTGTAAAATAGTTAAAGCGTGCAGGTAAAGAAGGGGAAATATGCACTTAAAAATGCGTTTGCCCTCTTAACAAGTACTACATACGAGTAATGACAGATAACTGCTCAGAAAATGTCAATCCAAAAGCTCAAAAAATCACCAAACTATAGCGGTTTTAAAAATATAAAATACATCGAAGTAAATGGGAGAGTTGTACTTTAAAATACATTATGCGAGAAGTCACATTTTATACACATTCCTTCTTCATTCCCTGTACGCTTCAGTTTTGATGTTCTCTTTGAAATTAGTCGGTGCTTTTGGTGAACTAGACAAAATTCTAGTCAGATCTCTGGAGTATTATACAGGGTATGCTGTCTCGTATTCTCTTCTGATCTCGAACTCGTAGTGTTGGGTAAGCTGATGTCTGTATTACCTGAAACATTGCTCTCAACTTACAGTTTGGCCTCGACGAACCCGCGTTTTCACTGTTGGCTTGTCTGGGGACTTCTGGGTGGAATCAACTCCCTGTCTCCTTGTTGCGTAATCTGCATTTTCCGTATGTCGTTTCGAATGCCATTCAGCACTGATAGGTTCATGTACATTTTTCTTCAATTGTGTCTATGTTGTACTAAAAACAACTGTTGTTAAAGGTAAGTTTCCTAGGTAAGATTGGGGACTTTTGCTAGTTAGCGTACTAAGAATACATGTAGAATACTAGAATACCTTACTTTACAGCAAATGGAATAGAATAGTAGTGAAGATTCTCGCTTCTAAGTAACTGCAAGCCTGTAAACTTGCAGCCCCACGTTACACTGCTGACATCTGTTAATTTATCTACAAATCTGCACTTTCGGGACATGGTATGGACGTTCATAGGGAGCAGCAGCTAGTAACGAAACTTTAGTTCACCATGATGGCCACCATATTAAAAAATCCATGAAAACGGAAGCGATAATAATGGCACTCAACTTTTTCTGAGTCTACATACCAAATACCTTAAGTCTACGCAAATGAAAATTACACTTGGCTAGCAAATCGAGCGGAAGCCCAAATGTCGACAAATACAACTGTACAATAAAGTTTGATAGCTAATTCTGATAAGATTTCGTTCAAACAAATCAGTATAATTAAGGAATTATCTAACATTAAAGCTATTTCACATTTTGATAACAATATATCCTGCAAAAGTAGTAATCTGTTAGAGTGATTCAACTTATTTAATATAATAAGAACTGGACTTAAACTCCCAGTATTTATACTTTTCTTAATCAACAAAATTTGACGAACATTAATGTTACAGAAGTTTGGAAAAACTAAACCAAGTTAGAGAATATCACATTATTGATACTAACAGAATATGTGCTGACATCTTTTGAGTTTTAAGGACAAATTGATTGTATATGATTTCATTGCTGATAGATATATGGACAGAACTTCAAGCTAAAATGAATTTAATATATTATGCCAAAAGATATTTAAATTGTTCCGTTATATATCTTTACGTAGATTTTGTGTTTAAAAGATTTAGTGCAACGTCCGAATGAAAAAGAACTTTCACACGCCCTGCTTTAATGCGATCTCTAGACCACAAATATAATTTCATGTTATCAGGATAAGTAGTATTATTAGGTTCACGGTCTGCTCGAAATATTTCACTCATCCTGGTGCTGCCGCTTATCTAAGTGATTACTGGAGAGAATTGATTACACCTGCTGCCGAATGCAAAATGATGCAATTTCTAACTTCCATCCGACCGTTTATAAGAGGAGACTTGTCCGGCGCGGCTTTCGCATATACAAACACATTCAATATATTTTGACACAAAGTTTAATTATACCTATCTAGGAGGCTAATAATATGTCACGAAGCAAAAACTAAAACAAAATTACATCACAAAATTACTAAAAATAGTTATTTTTATATGTTAATTGTTTCTAGGAAGTTGAGGTCAAATATGAATAAACATATTAATATCTATACATGAATGCATAAACTGTATATTAAGCTCAGATGACCGTATTTGCAAGCCCAGATAACGCTGAAATAAATATCGAGTTTTTGGTGATAATAATGCAAGAAAATGATATTTGTTTTACAAATACATGAAACATTCTCCTCATCTGGAAGCATGAAGATATAGCCACACATAAGTGAGATTTTGGTTGGTTCGTATTGACCTTGACATCATTCCCAACTCCAGGCAATATATATTTGCTCCACCCCAGTACGTAGCACGAAAAACATGTACGTTTATTTATGTATTTGCCGCTCATCTAGATTATTTGTTTGCATGATAAAGGACGAATTTAGGATTTATCAGTTCCTTTAGCGGGCCCTTAAAAATCATTATTGAGCAGAAAATCTTATTGCTTTGCCTTGCTGTAGTTAATTTAAACAATTTTCAATACCTTTGTTTCCAAAGGTCTGAAAATAGTTATTATTTTACTGAGCTAAAGCATTAGCTGTCGAGCACCTTTTATAAAGTACTGCATCAAGTAAAATAAACTGGATTCTTCACTTCTGAATAATCGTATTTTATTTTAAGCATTTGATGCATATACTCCATTACACTTGCTTATTTTATTTTCTTTACAATCTACTACCATTAAATTTTAATGAATAAAAGTGTATGATACTTAAACGCAGTAATTATTTCTCAATACCTGAATTAGCATTTTTTAATCGCTTACCAATTTTGTTTCACATATTTAAATACAAATAGAATTGCAGACCTCCCATCTAGTGTTCAAGTTATCGTAACTGAAAAAACGAAAGTGAAGCTTGTACTGTGTCATGATAAATTTGATACTTTTCGTAAGATTTGATTGAGGTAAATCATTATAATTAAGGAACTATCTAACATTGAAATTAAAGACATTGTTCATTATAATTTGATTCGATTTAACATTGGTGTGCATCAACATTATTATTAAAGTTTCATATTTGTATTGCATGAGCAATACTAAATATATTAATATGTGATCATGGTATTGAATATGATATACATACATACGAGCAGAAGCGAAACAAAATCTTATAACTATAATTTTTATACTGTTTATTTTGAAAAAAAAATACATGCAATGATGATGCAATTATACGACATATTGGGTCTGTACTCACATATAATCAATAACTTGTCCAGGAACTCTCTATGAAACATTAAGAACACGAGGTATCAATAAAGGTAAGAATATTTCCGTTACTTTTATTTGAAGACAAATGCTTTTGAGCCATTTCATCATTTTTTATTCGCATGGCATTATTTTGTTATTGCAAGTCCATATATCCTAAATAAACTACTATAAAATTTATGGGATTTGCTAGAATATCCTTCTTGGAACACGCAAGCTGACGTCATTAGGTTTGCCTTTGGAACCTTAATATATGATTTGTGGATAGTGCAAAGACATCTGGTTCAGGTGCTGGCTACTTCGATAGATTTAGGATGCATTTCAGCTTTTCAAGGGGAAGTCATAATCGTGACTTTTTAAGAATATTTATTCCAGGTTTTTCACAATTACATTCGGTCTAAACGTAAGTAGAAGTATAAACTCCATAAATAAATCTAATTCAATTCATATTTGTTCTTGCTTCATACGTTTCGAAGTAGTGCGTATATTTGAAATCTAGAACGTAGATCACTTTAGTTTATGTCATTTTGAATGAAATACTATAAATTAGATAGGCTTTGCTTTTAACTCATAATATCGAAATTTCTTTCGTCTTGTTGATTTAAGCCTGTTTTCTGCACTTCAGATGTCTCAGAAATTTAGATTGTTTCAATGAGGGATCTTGTAATCTCCGTGACTTAAATTGATACTTGACTATATCGGGTAATATCAGAGATAAACAGTTGTCTATACCTAAACCCTGCCTTTGGATATAAAACTGCGTTCATACTAGAACAAAATTGATGAAGCTTAATTAATAATTCCCTTTTTCAATTTCATTTCTTGTGTTGCCTCAGATCATGTGTACATTATATGTCAAGGTCTATGGGTATGGATGTATACATGTCGATTACGTCGCTAGAAGTATATTTTATTGTATCAGGATCATTAGTGAAGTAATCTGCTGTATTACTTCGATAGACTCTTTTACTGTACGTGTAAACTATATGTTTGTAATTCCCTAATCTCTACACTAGCAGTTTTACTAATTTCCTGTTGTTTACTTTTGATGGCAGCAAATATACTTAATTATGGTCAGTAAAAAGTGCCACGTGTGTACTATCTTCACTATTCCAAGCTTCGGCGCCTTTCTTGATATGTTTCACGATTTCCTTAAATTTTACCAGGGAAATTTAGGCATGATACCTACGCAAAAACCTTCGATACTACTTTTTTCTCTGTTCACTCAATAAAAGGTTCAGTTAGGGATATTAATTTACTCAGACGTGGTGCGTCTACAACTAACTGCCTGTGTAGCCTATAAATTAACAAATGTAAATACTCAAACTCCTTCTCAATTTTCATCTGATATTTGCCTATTTTTTGTTTTATATTAATACATGATATCATACCATTAACTAGATCAAATAATTTAGGTTATTAGTATCAATAGGTATCATAGAAATCAGGTTGTTGCTTTTGACTAGAAAATATTCGGTTAATTCTTCAGTTTAGTTCTTAACTGATCACTTTCAAACAGTTTGGAATACTTGTTTAATGAGTTAAATTAAAAAAAATAAATATCCGTTCTTCTTTCTGAGCTCATTTAAAATTTGGAAACAGATCATTAATTTTATTGAGTCGAGTTTCTTTGAAAAGGGTATTTTTTATATATATATATGAAATTTTAAATCAATCTTCCATGAAATTTAATTAGTAGCAAAGATATCCTGATACAGATTTCTGTCTCTTTCTCTCAACGTTGGTTTCATTAGATTATGGAGTTGTTTGTTTTAGAACTGTTCAAATGTTATACCGCAGCCTTCGTTTGCATTTTGCTTTCTTAGAACTCTACTTTTAATGAAATTTTTCAGGATAAAAATTATTCTTGGTTAATAAAATATACATCAGATTTATGTCTAAAGTTCGAAACATAAAAGTACATTAATGCTTTTGCAATACATAAGATCCTTGCAACTGCTTTTCTTAAACAAATAACTTCTCTTTTGTAATATAGATGACACCCTTAAATCCAAATATATTCATGCGAGAAAGATCATTATTTGAGAACAGTTGGATCAAATTTTGTTGTATTGTTAATATATTTTGACTATAGAACTGATAACAATTTGCTTTTAGTATATAAATCATTATCGTTACTGACATTTATATAATTGGAAAAGCGACTGGAACTTAGTTGTTAATGTAAGAAGATATTTACTGCTTAGGGTGTTTCACTTCGAAAGATGTTTTGCTCCATGCCGTTTCTAAAAAATATACTGATAAGTGTAGCAAACATGCTTTCAATAACACTAAGGATACTCAAGCAGATGTAGCCCAAACAACTAGATTAATTAGACAAATTATTTCAAACAATGAGTACCTCAATACATTAGATAACGAAGATGAACATCCAGGAAACATTGACAATTGACTACAAGAAATTATAGCTGATTAAATCCTTAATATTCTCAAGAAAAACACTTCCCCCGGACCGGATGATATACTATACATTCTGTTATTAAAATCTCCAAGTCTTTTCGCAACATTCTGGCAAAACTCTATAACTCATCAATCAAAACTGGTTTCGTTCCGAACCATTTTAAGAAGATATTCACCATACTAAATCCGAAAGTTAACAAAAGCAGTACAAATTCGGATAACTACCGTCCTATAATACTCATAAATAAAAAATATAGAAACAGTTTTTGCTCACAGACTATCAAACTATTTGGAAAAAACGGACCAACTCTCTCCATTTCAGACTGGATTTAGAAACAAAATTTCCACCATGGATCAATTGCTTGGAATAACCTCAGATGTCCAATGTGCACTAAACAGAAAATATCGTGCTGGGGCCATAGTTACGTACTTGACAAGTTCCTTTGATACCGTCTGGCACGATGGGCTCATATTCAAACCTCATAAACTTCAACTTCCTGCCACCTATATTAGATGGATAACTAATTTTCTAAATAAAGGAATTACTCAAATTAAAATAAACAGCGATCTTAGTCAGGATATTCATATCAAAAGACGTGTACCTCAAAGCGCTACTATGAGTCCCATCCTTTACCTAATGTATGTCAATGATACACCGATTCCAACAGAAAATTGTACAAAACTAGGTCTATTTGAGGACGATACTGCTTATTGGTTCATTGTCAAATCCACCAAAGGTGTAATACTAAAACTGGAAACTATTACTGAAAAATTTGTTTACCTGGCTTTTACAATTAAATGAGAATGAAACTCAACCTATAATTTTCTACCATTCAAAACGTAATACCATCCGGCATAAACAAATATTTGACAATGAATAACACAACCCACATAGCACAAACCCTGCTCGGGGACATCCTGTGGCGCTTCAACCCGGGACCACGAGACGATCCCGGGATGGTCCCATGGGATGCCCGGGACGGCCAAGGGACTTACGCGGGAATTCCAGATGTCCGCTTAAGTCCCGGGAAACGGGGCGACCCGTGGGAGTCCTGCAGGATCAAACCCATGGAACACCAGAGGAAATCCACTGGTAGAACAACGGATGCCAACTCGATGATCCCGGGACGATCACATGGGACGCCCGAGACATTCGTGGGACCCTGGTGGGAATTGCATGCGACGTCTTAACTGAAACCCGTATATAGGATAAGTCACCGGACGTGAGGTATTCTTCCACGAAGGAAATGTCAAGGTGAAGCTAGTGGCTATTCTTGGCTGTCCCAAAACGCCAATCAAATGGCTATGAGAATCCACAGGTATAATGAGACAAATTCCATTCGATAGAACATGCAAACGCACAGAGACCATCAAGCTGATTATAAACTCGAGGAGATGCACAAGGACGTGAAGAGAGCGATGGAAGAGGATCAGTACAGAAACAAGCAACAAGATTTATTGACATTTTGCAAGAGTCACGGTTTAATAAATTTGCGTATCCAATGTTGAAATTGTGGGAAGGAGGTGAAAATAAGTGACAGGAAAACAACATATCGTTTTCGTTTACCTAACCTAACCCCAACCTAAAATTTATATGAATTCTTAGCAAGAAGGTAGTGGGAGGAATTTCCATTATGAACACATGGTATTTCATCCGTCTCGTTCATAGTGGAATTTGAGGAGCTCTCATAAATTTTGGTGTGTACGGTGCTTCTCTAACCAGTTCGGCAAGCGTCACGGCACAAGTAAACAACATAGGCTATGAATTCGAGTATAAACAAAGTACAAGGTCTTACTACACCATTCCTGGCAACATAGGTTTCATTTAGTATTTCTAAAGCAAAATAACATAGCATACTCAGTAAATGTCTAGCATGGAACAATGCTTCCAACCAGTCCTGCAAATTCAGTGATGTCATTACCATTGTAAAACTTGTTAAAACAAATAATTACCATGATGGCAGACTGGCACACGAATTTGACTTCTGTGGAAGGAAGTGTTCATGTAAACTATTTGAATGGATTTTACCTTCAAGCAGGCACCAAGTCATTTGGTTCATTATAACAAAACAATGTATATTCGTTTTATAAGACTTGTGTACCGTTAAGACTTATGAATATAATTTAGATCTGAGTAGTAAAAATTGATATTACCATGAAACGCTGTGTTAACTGCTAATAACTGAAGTTACTAAAATTAAACAACTAGGTATTGAAATCTATAACTATTTTATAATCATTTACCTCTATTTCTATTTAAAATTCAACTCATTTTAATAGATAATCACTCTAATTGCTTCTCGCGCCGCGAATCCTCTATCCCCATTGTGAGAAACAAATGAATGTTATATACGCGCTGTGGCTGCATCGAACGTGTGACGGCCAGGTGAACTTTGATGCTTTCCAGTATTTTCTGTGCATGTATCTTACAATATTTTTGTTTTTATTACACATATACTAAATTCTACGAATTTCTAAATGTCGCTGCTAGTAGTCTTCGTGTGGGACAACTGTGGGATTCCTACGGGAGCAGTCTCATGACTGTCCAAGGCAGGATCGGATCACCTATTTCTTTATGGGATCATCGTGGATCATACGGGATTAAAATGGGCGCTCCCGTGGAGGGCTTGTACTATGAGGGAAAGATCAAACCTTCTACATCTGTTAAATACTTGGGAGTTCTTTTAGATGAGAGGATGACATTTAGAAAGCATATTCTAAACACACGTAAAAAAAATGCAGCCCCATTCCACCTTAAGAGCAATGTACTATAACGATAACATTTCTGCTGGGTTAAAAATTCATCTTCACAAATCAATAATAAGAGCTATTATTACGTACGGAAATCA
>JAGDQP010035885.1:0-19343 GCA_022664845.1 Lepisma saccharinum | reverse complement strand
ACCAGACACAAAGCATGGTCTTCTTGGCGAAGCGATTTGGCCTTGGTGTTGAAGGCTTCGCCAGGTGAAAGCCACGATTTTTTCCGCTTCGGTTTTTCAAAATAAATCCATTTTTCGTCACCCGTCACAATTCGATACAAAAAGGATTTTCTTTCGTGGCGTTGAAGCAGCATTTCACAAGTGACTTTGCGATTTTCCATTTGACGTTCATTCAAATCGTGTGGGACCCATTTACCCAGTTTATTGATCTTCCCCATTGCTCGTAAACGTCTGCTGATTGTTTCTTGTGACACATTTAATGCTTTTGCCAATTGGTGTTGAGTTTGAGTTGGGTCATCCACCAATATCACCTGCAATTGCTCGTTTTCGCACTTTTGTGATCTACCAGAGCGCGCACTGTCTTTCACATTGAAATCACCACTTTTAAATTGTCGAAACCATGTCTCACATGTTCTAATCTATGAAGGGTGTTCACCATATGTTTCTACCAGCACACGATGACTTTCAACAACCTTTTTCTTTTGATTAAATAAGAAAAGCAATGCGTGCCGCAAATGTTCTTGTTCAAAACGACTGTACAGTTGTATATATTACTCAGCTGTTTTCAGCTTGTTAGCTAAACGCAAGTTCACGCAAAACAACGTATTGGAAGAGCTTTCTTAAGTTAATGAGTTACCACCTCTAGCATTTACAGCAAAATAGAAATTAAAATTACTCATGTAAGCTTCTGAGAATATGGGCATCGGGGAAAAGAAAGTACTTAAGGATTAATGAACACTTTGCTTGAATTTAATCGTTGCAAGATATCAATAAAAACAGCTTATTTTGGAGATATTACATTCGCCACGGTCATTTCGTTGTTTACTAGTGTATCTCTTGGCATTGGCGATTTTCCCTTTTAAGTATGAGGAACGAAGAAAATAAAAAAATCTAATATAAAAGAAATCAAAACCATTTTCTCATTATTCTTCCAAGCAGATTGAAATGATGCAGTTTAATAATTAGAAGTGACTTATCTTAAAAATCCACGATATGTTAATATATTGGTTCTTATTGGTCTGTCGTAAGACACTCTTCTGTTGAGTTGAGTACATTGCGCTTGTTTTATAGAAATGCAAGAACTCGAGCAGAAAAGATCTGCTAATTGTTTAATTGAAGAAAAATCTGCGATTGAGCAGCTCCTTCCCAAATATAAAAGATGGGCAACCCAAAAAAGTGAATTCAATAGCAATTTAAGTTTGGTTCTACAAAACTGCTAGCGTGGACGCGACCTGGGCAGCGCACAACAGTATCACGAATTAAAAGCTTTGAGTCGCATTTCTTTCTATTTGTTCCTAACCATTTCATCTATTTGACTCCAGATGACTGCATCGGTTTATGTGTGAAATTAATAGTACGAAGAACAGTAGGGAATAGAACAATTAGGAACGAATATTACATATCGTTTGGTATTTGACAATACAGACGTGCACAGAGCGTTATTTATAGAGGGAGGGGAAATTCCCTGGTACCTTGGGTGTATTTCCTGATACCTCACGTACTTGCTTTCTTTCAGGGTGGGAAAAACTTTTTTCATAGACCATTTGCAAAATAAATCCTTTGTAGTAGCATATTGCATGTAACAAGGTTCGACTAAGAAGTTTTATTTTACGAAAACTTTATTCAAGACTGCATAACTGCTTAGCAATGCTGTCCAGAGCACTCATACTCAACGGTACTAGAGTGCTTGATCAAATTCTGAAGTTAGACACCAGAGCAAACGGTTAAAATTGATCGTCCACTTTCAGTCTAATCCAAATATGCATAAAATATTCAATCCTTAGTTTGCCGGCTTGTCATCACCGAGTGAGTGACCCATTTTTATTTATGTATTAATCATCGAATTATGAGCAACCACGGCCCCTGTATAGTATATGCATAAGGGAAAGAGCTACAATATTTCATTTGAAAAAGCCGGGAGCTCATGATAAACTAAAGATTAGTGATAAAACTGGGGGGGGGGGCTAAGGTAGATTTTGGGGGTTCAGCTCCCTTGCATGTTGCTCCCTTGGTTGAGAGATATTGAAATATGCATAAAATAACATCCAATAGATATTATTCTATAAATTTCCCCGTACCTCTTTGTGACAAGTAACACTGTACAGTGCACATGAACATTGTAGCCTTGGCCGCGCTATTGATATCACCCATACTATTTGAATTCCAAAATGTACGGTCACTAAAAATGTATTCCGGGAACATAGCATTTAGTTCAGATTTTAACCTATATTTACGGACTAAATAGATAATATTGTCTGAGCCTGCCACTTGCAGTCCCTCAGATATCTTACGGCTTAGGCAAACTGACCGTCTGGCCCATAAAAGATGCTACTTACCCTCTGCACATTTTTCCATGACTGTACTAGCGACATTAAAGCGCAGAATAATTAAAAGTTGTGCAATTTGTGTCAGTGGATGGTTTCTATCTATTGCGACTACAAATAATTCTACCGAACGGTCATAGAGCGTTGGCTTAACATCCGGGAAGTCGTGGGTTCAATCCTAGCGGCCTGCCATCATGGTTGAGGGTTTTCTAGGTAATTTCCTCCGTAGTCGCACCAAGTAATTTCCGGTAGTACCGTCAACTTGGGTGCTGCCCGACACCTTCCCGAATCCTTACCCCTGCCCTATCCAACCTGAACCTTAGATGCCTGAATGAAATATATAAAATTCCAATTCAAATAATTCTAAATGTCTTCTAATACTTTGAACACAACACTTTTCCTGAGTCAGTATCGTTGTTGGAATTTTAATCCTTCAAACATTTGAAAAGAATTTGGTCTGTTCAGAAATATTCTTTCCAGTCTCATACTTTCTAAATACTCAGTATACAAGATCTCTGTGTCAAAGTACTCATAGCAGTCCATCATATTCTTTCTAACTTTAAGGCTGCGTTAAACACTTAAGGGAGGTAAATCGCATCATTAAATTAAGGAAGAGTTTGAGGAACTGTTAACTTTGAGGAAGGTTGGTGAAAACTAGCACGCTAAGGAGGCGTTAAATTGACTTAAGGATTCCTTAACATTTAAGGAAGGTTGGTGAAACCGGGCATAAAATGTTCCCGAAATACCCTTTTCCGTTTTTCCGTGACTGTACTAACTTTCTTGGCAGACCTCTTCTAAATCTCTACTACAAGTTGATTCTTAACATATCAGGACCTAATTCGAACGATTGATATTATTATGTCGCTATAGTTTTAAACGGTATCTGGGAACGGCTTCTCTTTCTTGTTGTTTAAAAAAGAACTTATTCTTAAGTGATAGTACAGCTATGTCGTCGTAGTCCTATGTGCCGATCCAAGTCTGGGTAAAATATACAATAAAGCTACAACATATGAAGACCGCAGTGAAACCTAATCTATTAAGTTAATTGTAGTGGAATTTAAAATAGTTGTTTACATGTTGTTTCCCATGACTATCTTGCTCAAACATGTAAAACATATCGTATTCCGCCGACTAGCAGTGTTTATTACTCTAAGGCGATATACAGTGAAACCTTCGCATTCGCAAGGTTTAGGGTCACAGGACTGCTGCGAAAGTTGAACAAGTGTTAATATCTCTCAATCCCACAGATCTGAACTCTTATAACATGTTTCCCCGTAGCAACATTTTTTTACGGATTTAACTTACTGGCTGCCACATACTGTTGCTAAAGAATATAGACCCTACGTGTATTTGTGGCAGTAAATCATGCGTAGGTTTTTAATACATATACTTGTTTTATGCATTTAGAACTTACTAATCTTTTTTTTTTTAATCTGTACATTTCCTACTCTCCACGCGTCATCACTGATTTTCGGTAATAAACCGCAAAACTCCAAAATAATTCCTATTGTTAGTAATGATGGCAAACTCTGGAATAATTAAATCGGAGAAAGTACGTAGATGTTCGACTGTATTTATTCACGAAGCCTTGTATTATATATCTAATACGTCGTTTTCATCTTTGCATAGTATGGTTCATCAAAGTAGTCACTTATTACTAGGAATGATTTATAAATACAGTTTACAGAATATTATTTGAACGTATTCGCATAGTCGCTGCCAGTTTCACTGGCAACAATAAAAATAGAATTCGAAGTGAAGGCAATAGAAAGCAGGCACTCCTTCCATTGGTTGTTGCAAACATGTTCACAAATTCACTTCTAATAAAGACAAGAACCACATAACAAAAAGATAGAGAGGATGGCTGAAAATGTATCTAAATGTGACATACTTTCGTTGCTTCAAAGGAACTTCTGTAACTTCTTTAACTTAAAACTCCCAAGTAAAACTAACTTTTAAAAAATCGAAGATGAAGGAAACATACTTACTAAGTAAGCCCGAAAAATTATATTGCATGACCAGCTTCGTCAAGCACTAAATTTGTCTAATACTGCACTAAGATTTTAGTTTTCTTATCCATAAAAAAAGCACGCTAAACACTAAATCAAAAGAGCGGATTTTGTTGTATGATAATGTATTTTCATAAAAAGTAGTGAATTTCAATCGGGAAGAGCAGTTTTTAACATAAACACTCGCTTTGGATAGAAAATATATTTTGAGATGGGATTCCGATGCTTTATGGATGTAATTTATTTGTCAAAACTGAAAGACCGATTACTCATCTGATTAGAATAATTCACAATGTATCATGGATGCAAGTCTAGTTTATCCACCATTTTTTTTACCCCGAATGTTATCGAGAAACGAGGCCCTAATGTGAAGTTAATCGTATTTAGTTCAAAATCACGAGAGAGGACGTGATAATTTGTCTTTATGACAGCAATATACCAGAACGGATCCGGAGGAAGATACATAAACAATAAGCATCTTTGAATCATGTGCTCAAGTACCTGACGGGATAAAGACCTTCCGGTGGCGTTGTCGCGCAGCTGCTCGGCTGGTATAGGCGATACAGGGCTGGATCGCTGATCAGGCGGCCCAGGTTCAGTTCCCACCGAGGTCAAGCTTTTTTTATTTCATTCCGATGGACTACGATTGGACATTTAATCTAAAGAAATATTACATTCTCATCGAAGAGCTAACATAGATTATATATTTTTCAAACGGAAATTTCTCATCTTTTCTGGGACTGGTTGCAGAACATTTTAGGATTTGGGTGACAAGATGAACTTGAGAAAAAAGTATCTGAACACCGAAAAAAACTCAAAAAAGTAATTTAGGTAACAACTTTTAAAAACATACTTTTTCTTAAGCAATTCGTACTAAAAAGTAAAAAGTATTTTTGTTTATACATGACTAAAAAGAAAAGCGTGGGGCGCGCCAATTGAAGAATTTATAAAGTTTCTTCTTAGCCATGCATAAACAGTATCATTTTTTTTTTTTTTTTTACTTTTTAGTACGAATTGGTTAAGAAAAGTTACGAGCCGGTGATCATCTTAGGGCCGGATCTACAGATTTTGGTAAGGTAAGCTCCGAACCACTCAGTTCAATGAATCCCAGGGGGAAATGAACCCGTGACCACACGCACACAAGGCGGGCGCGCTAACATCTCGACCACCACAAAGTATTTTTCACGCTGAGTTCAGAGTATTACTTTCTGGACAACTTCACACAAAATTTGTTTTAAAAATTGACGGCCGCCGTGACCTCCCAGTTGCTGGTTCGGCACGCAGTCATTATACAGGTTTCGCTGTGGTGGTATAATAGACAAAATACTCAACCGGAAACTAGGAGATCCTGGTTTGAGTTCTCTTCACGGCAGCTGTTAATTTTCTGGGTTCATTTACGATACTCAAGGTTTTCTTGTAAAAAATGTAATAACTTAATATTTTAAATTTTATGTAGTCGGTGTAATGCATTACGCAAGTGCTGAAGAAATATATGCTGTTGTTGTGGAAGGCTATTCACATCAGAGGCTTTTCTTCTTTCTGACAGTGAGTTCATCACTACAGTCAAAAAAAGTGAGATCTTCCTTAAGTAGAACTAACGTAATCAACAGCCTTTTGCTTATTTACCAAGTGCAGTGACTCAATGATACTATAGTCACGTTATAGTCGGAAGATCCTGTTTTCGAGTCACAAAGCCACGTTACTTGACTAAAGTGTTTCCCTCTGTTCTTCTACGCGAATACTGGGCAGTCCTTACGTTATCGAAATATCCTCACATTGAAAATACCTCAACTTCCCTGTTTGTCTTTTCTGACAAACTTGTTAAAGAAGTATTTTTACCCTTTTACGTGAGTGTCATTATAAAAACAAAATATACAAAGGAAAAGAGGGCTTGCGCATGGATATTACTGGAATTCGAAATTAATTCATGACAGGCCGAGGACACCAATTACTCGAATGGTTCCTAAATACAGTGTTTCGTTTTGTTGGTTCAAAATAACCTGAGTACCCGCACTGTGTTTTAATTTTCCGTTTTGTTAACTTTTCATAAATACTTTCAAGTTCTTGGAGATTCGCTAGGAGAAGGAAATCGTGAATAGTAAACTAATGCGCTGTCCAGGAGTGTCTTATATTTTATGTGTAAGGAAGTATTCTGTTTGTGAGCGCATTTTCTCTTGATGTGTTAAAGAAGTTAAACTTCTTAAAGTGTTTAGAAAGTAACACGTTTCATTATGTATATGAAATTTTAATTATATACTTGGGGAAATTGGCTTTTCTTTCTTTCTGTACATCTTGAGTTCTAATATATATCTCATTTACAAATTCCGACAACTGTCTGCAAAATAGATCTATATATGTAGCAACTACACCTGCATGTTTATGTGGGATAGATTGATTGATTTCTTTAATTTCGTGTGGATGTATGATACAGCAATACTGATAATCCCCTTCCTTTGCTGGACCTTTCATATAATGGAACTAAACGCCTGTCTTCCAACGTGGAGCGTGAGGATCTTATCGATTCGTGGCAAGGCATCTGGGATGCTATAACGTAGCTGAAAGTAGACGAGTTTCGTGCGTTGTCTCGCATTCGAAATAAGGGGCAAGTTTTCGCGTAAAGCTGCGTTGAAAATTAAAGTCTGTGTAGTATTTTCTGTTTCAGTTATATGTCACGAATCACACATACAACTCGCAAATCTGAAAGTTGAATGTATTTCTTAGTGTTGAAACAGTTGCGTTTCTCTCTTTAAGAAAGTGTATGCTTTTTAAAATTTTTGCATGAAGGTGATTTAGTTCGGATCAGCACTAAGAGGCGGATAAGTTCGAATCTTGCACGCTAGCAATCCTAATTGAGGTCTATCCTGCTTTTCCTTTCCACGAGGCGAAATCCAGTATGGTTCCTTGAATTAACACCATAACTGGAAATTTACCCTCCCTTGTGCCGTGAAATTGTAAGATTTAAGGGTATTGGCTTTCTGTAACCGCTTGCGATAACTTTGAATACTTTTTCGGAAGTTAGAGTATAGTAATATACGGTAATGAGTGCGAGAATATAACCCAAGTTCTCTCGGTGTGAACAAAATGTGAATGAAGTGTTTTTCAAGAATGAGCTGACCAAGAAGCGTTCATTTGAGTTGATTTATTTTTACAACCTTAGCCATCTTTGACTCACAAGGGAAGTCCTTTAAGTCGTGAGAACTAGATTTTGTGAAAATTGGTTTCCTGACTAGTTTTGGGGTCACAGATTAGCGTGGTGATAGTCACTCGTTTCCGAAATGCTTTGTTTGCCCGCTAAGATTTGGTAAACTTCTCACCCTCGAGCCTGAAACTGATGGCCAACAATTGTCGTTTCGCTTTGATATGTGTGTCATTTGAGAGGTAACAAAACATCCATTCAGAACATATAACGATTTATCTATCAATTTCAGGCTCGGTGTGACAAGTTTACCAAAGCGTAGCGGCCAAACAACGCATTTCCAAAACGAATGACTATTACAGTGATAACTGACGAAATTAGTCAGGAAACTTTTTTTTTTTAACAAAATCTAGCTCTCACGACTTAACGGCTTCCCTTGTCAGGCCTAGAAGCGTTCAAAGTTTAATTGCAGAAGACATGCCGCACACTTCTCGCTCGTATTACGTACATTTCTTGAGCAAAAAAATTAAAATAATTACAAAAAATGTGTGTGAAGCTATTATTTTTTGCAGTGTATGTAGAAATCAGAAGTTGCTAGGAAACTACCTAGGTACTTTGGCTCTATATTTACGAATTTTACCCCAAAGTCAGTGATGAAATAGAAATTAATTTTGGATTTTGTTTTATTAATATTACGTTAGACTAAGTACATCGACTTGAATCAAAGTTGCTTAAATGAATTTAAAAAGAAAACTCGTATAGGTACTGGTTCAAGAAAATCGTATTTCATATTTTCAATTTACTGTGGTGAAGCAACATAGATAGGAGTTTGCCGATGCACTGTTAAAAGTAAATGCGCTTCCTGTATATTTTAAATTAGACAACTCTTCATCACGTGTAGTTTTCTACATTTCTGTACAATTTATACGGATAAACTCCAGCGCACTCAATTGGCTTCCTTCAATACATAACGAGAAAAGTGAATTTAGTGTATTATTTTGTAGCGTTGTTGGTTAAAGCGAGAGGTTGTCGCTGACAACTGAGACCACACGCATATCGTTGTATCTACTCCCAAAATTTATTCGAAAAACGTGGTTTATGGATAATTTAGCTGTCAGTTCAAACTAGATCATTCGACTGTAGAAACTTATGATAATGCTGTGAGGGTATGAGGCATATACTCAACTTCAGAACGGACAGTTTGGCGCTAATTTGAAGAATTTCGTGCCGAGGGCCAGTCTCCAATGTGAGGAAGGTCAAGGCATGATTGGAGGTAAATCCACGTGCCACCATCAGCAGAGCTGAAATGGGTCAACGAGTCAATTGGGTTGGACCTGGTCACCGGTCTGTGCTGGGGACCCGATCTAACCCAGTGACTCGGAAGGCGAATTTAATTCTTCGCGTATTACACAGTTTCGGCGCTTGAACGGTCTTCCTACCTGTGGTTACCGGGAGCAGGGGTCCCCAGAGTACAAAACTACGACGCAGAAAAGTTCCTAGCAATAGTAATGAAATATGGAAATAGTCTCATATACCCGGAAAGAACAAAAATGGCGCCGGAGGTGCGCCAATACCCCCATCGGAAAGGCTGTTCTGAATGAATTTTGTGTTTGGAAACGTTAAAATCTTTTAAAATTTCCCAAATTGAAGTTTTCTCACATAAGCCCACTTCTCAAGGAATCGCACAAATTATAATATTTATATATTCAAACAAGAACAAGACAAGATCGCCGGATTTAGATTGGGCCACTGGGTCAACTGGGTGTCAAGGTTCGATACTGGATCACCGATATACAGTCAGTCTAGCCATTTGGGTCAAGATCGCGTTACGGGTCAAGACTGGGTCATTCTGGACAAGTTTCGAACGGTGTTGTATATGTTCAGGTCACCTAAACTGACCCAGTTTCAGCTCTGACTGTCCAGGAACTTGCCCGGCAGTTCAACGTTTCAACTTAAACCATTTTCGACTATCTACAGCAAATAGGGAAAGTAAAAAATTGAACAACTAGGTACCACATGAACTGACGGAATATCACAAACAGCAGTAGGTGGACATCTGGAATAAAATGTTGGTTCACCATAATGAGCCCTTACTCCATCGTACGATAATCGCAAGCGAGGAAGTAGTTACACGTTGGTTTTATCCCCAAACATTTCTCCAAAACAAAGTGTACACCAGAAAATGTTTTCTTGTTATTGCAATGGACCGCGCTATGAATTGTCCATTAGAATTTCTTTTCTCCTGGTGAGACCATAACTGCTATCAGATACTGTGCAAAAATTAACGAAATGCTTTGGCAGTTGTATAAAAAGGCAGCCGTCGTCGGTCAATATGAAGGGTCTTGAGTGAACCGAGTTCTGACGTACTCCCGCACCCTTGATATTCATCGGGCTTAGCACCAACAGACTTCCTTATGTTCATATAACTGTGTTACTTTCTGTAAGATATGGTGTTCAAATACAGGTTTAGTGCAGAAAGTACCGGTACTTTCGGAACTTCGTTTCTTCAATGGGGTCACGTTCCTTCCTTGACGGGATTGAGAGCCTTTTTAATCGTTGACAGAGATGTGTCGTTGCAGAGTGCATACGGAGACTGTTTAAAACGAAGTAGGTGTATTTACTTTGTTCCAAAACTCAGTAGTAGCAGTAGTGAGTTAACGACATTTATTTGAGAAAAACCTGGTATATCTTACATATATTTTCAAAATTGTATTGTTTTTAAATTTATATATAAAAAAAAAATGTAATTTAAAAAAAAAAGTTCCAGCAGAAAAGTGTAGCTTGTAAATTCAGTGCAAGGATTATATTTTTCTTTACTAAAATTAACCTGAAGTTACTGTAATTAGATAGTGCAGAAAAAATCAAGCTTTTACTATTTTTGAAACATTTTATTCGTACAGTTATTGTAATATATATATATATTTATTGCACAAATTATTCCATTAATGGCAATTTTCAGAAACATTACTGACGAAAATTGTAAATCTTCAGGTTTCCAAGTATATTCAGACAAAGAATTTTCACCGATTTCTGCGCTGTTATTCAGATCCACGTTATTATTATTTAGGCTATTAGCCCTCTTGAGTCAAAATTGTACTGAACTCTTAAAGTGCATTGAAGCTTTATTCTCCAGAAATCGAAAAACTAGAATATCGACAATAATTTTGACTAAATAATAATCTAAATGATGTGAAACTGAATAATAATAAAAAAAATATCTAGAATTCTCTGTTTGAATATTCTTGGACTCTGAGAAAGGTTTATGAGTTTCATCAGTAACGTTACGCGAAATTCCATGCAGTCAATTGCATTATTTAATTTGTTTTTTCAGTCAACTAGCTCACATTGTTTTTTACAGTGTATGTTTCTAAATTAACACGAGTTACTGTTTATCAGCGGGTATATCATGGAATTGCTTTCTTGTAATAGCTCGAGCCTTTACTGATATAATACTAAGTGAACCTCTTTGAAATTATGAGAGGACTTATAGGAGAAAGTGAATTCAGAATCACAATGCGACGCACACACAAATACCAGCTCTCTTTACGCAGACCATTTAATCTCATCTGATACCAGTTAATCAGTGCTTTTGTGCTATCTTCTATAATAACAGTAAGCTGTAATAATTCTCATCCATTTGTTTTCATTACATTGTTTTAACACGTGACGTTAAAATACGTGATACGGAGGACAGTATAGAGGAACGTTGTGCACATACAACTTTCCAGCCACTTGGAACAACTAAAAAATGGAAGATTAATATTCCCGATTGAATAAATATTTTTCCCGAAAATATTTGAAGAGAATTTTAAGTAATGTTTGTGATGTACGAAGGTGTAATTGTTAGTGTAGCAGCTGAATGCTAATGAATTCGGTAACATGTACGTTAGGTTTATAAAAACGAGGACATAAACACGATTTTGACATGGAATCAGAAACATTCCCACGATTGTCCTTTCTTCTTGGTAATGTCAGTCTTACATACTTAAAAAACTTTTTCTGCACATACTTCGTGAGTTTTTGCAACGCGTTTATATAAAGGATAAACTCACCACGCTTTCTATCAGCTACAGACAATCTATGCCAATCATTGGAACTGTCTAACCCCAGCAACAAAACGACTATTCGATACGGCGGTGGCAAGGGAAAGTGTGTGTAGAATGATTCAAATGGGACAATAAATGCACGTAGATCATCTCAAGACAGAACAATAACGATAAAGAACTGGGCTGATCTGTGTGTGTACACGAATACTGACTTTCCTGCTTGTAAAATTTCATTAAAGAAATAGTAATATAATAGTAAGTTTTGACAGTAATGTTTTTACAATAGTGAATTCGGATATTGGTAAATTTCGATATCGAGAAACCATTCCTCAGACATACTCACATACACTTAGTTTGTAAGAGCACAGAATTAATGTATATGGTTCTCTTTGAAACTAATAAGTTTTCCTTCTTGCATTAAAATTTTTGAAATCGTATGACCAATATATAAAAAAAAATATAGTAAATTTTAAGCTTCCTGGAAATTAATTCACAACTGTTGGTGTAAGCGACACACACAGTTTTAATCAAGTAAGAAGTATGTACCTCTTCCCAAGTACGTGTATAAAAATGAAATAAGAAACTACAGTAAAATTAATCCATGCGAAGTAGGTATGTAGGTCAACGTTAAGTCATTTTGTACCTACATTTAACTTTTGTCAGTCAAAATATTTAAGGAAATTGAAATAAGAGGAAGAGATTATAACTAATTTTTATTTATTTATTTGCATCTCAACCTGGAATATTTCACTCATATGTATGATTTCTAATTGTCGAATTGCGTTTCTTTAGAGTAAATGAGATAGCTGGCTTACGGAGCAGAGGACTTCGTCCTTTAACATTGACACAATGACCCCTCCCCGCACCCTACATTGTCAAAGATTCAAGCAAATTTATACTTCAGATTTGCTGTTGATGCTAAGGTATCATTTTTATTATTTATCTTTGCAGCTGCTTTTGGAACACCTCGAGTGCCTCGTGTCGAGGCATGAGCGGTCGCTAAGGATGACAGTAGTTAAGCGGCAAGCGGCCTCTCAATCTGGAGTTTCAAGCGAAGTCGAAGTCCTTAAAGCGCTCAAATCTCTCTTCGAGCATCACAAAGCACTTGACGAAAAGGTAAGTTCTTTGTTAAATATGTGTGGATTCTTCAGCGCTCTCTCCTGTTTCGAATATTGTGTGTTTTAAGTTGCCTAAGCCATTGGTTTGTAGTTGCTATAAACTTGTAATGCCTATTGCACGTGCGCAATTAGTCAGTTTTAGAACATTATTCAACTATTGATGCCCATAATACAGGTTTGAGTTCTGCGAATGTTGTTTACTTGGTGAAGTTGAGATAGACAGAAAGGAAGAAATCCAAAACTGTGCATAGAATTTGTCTCTTTTGTTTTTAAAATATGTTTTTTTTTATTATTATTATTATTATTATTATTATTATTATTATTATTATTATTATTATTTTTACAAGTATGATATAAGATATATCTACAGTATGATGCATTTATGCAGTATTTGCTTAACTAAAACAATTAGTGATGAGCAAAAGCAAGACTAAGACTAAGACCGCAGCGGTCTTGGTCTTTCACACCCAGTCTTGGTCTTGCATCGGTATCCCTGGTCTTAGTCTTGCTTGCAAGAGTCTTGCAAGTCTTGCTTTTTAAGAAGTTTATACGTTTTATACACCAGATATACGGAATAGTAAAAGCTATGCGTATCATTGCATGC
Organism: Lepisma saccharinum; assembly: GCA_022664845.1. NCBI lineage: Eukaryota > Metazoa > Arthropoda > Insecta > Zygentoma > Lepismatidae > Lepisma > Lepisma saccharinum. The sequence goes on along the minus strand of JAGDQP010035885.1, from coordinate 6,067 downwards.
ATTAATGCGTCAATAGTAACGGAAATATATTTTAATGTATTGTTTCTCTTCATGTAAGTATACAGAATAGAACTACCGAAGTTCAATTTCGCTTTAATTTGAACAACTTCACTAGCATTTTATTATTTTACTTTTAGTTTACTTGCTGTTTTATGCACACATCTATGTTTCGTAAGATTTGACAGAATGCAATCATGGGTTATCGAAAATGATGACCAAAATAACTTAGATGTTGCAGTTCTTACCTTGTAACAATGCATAGAATTGTGCTCTCTGTCATCTTCTAGACACTGTTCCAATTATTCCCCATTCTCTGTGCTCCAGGTAAGTTCCAAAGGAAGAGCAAACATACACGGATATTGTGTTTAACTAAAACTTAGTATTGTTGTTTTCGTCTAAGAAGCACTCATGTCCACAAGACAAACAATTACCAAGTGTACTGCAAAAATGTTGGTTTATTCAGACTCAATTCTCCGTAGCATAACACAAAGAACAGAACTCAGTTTTCAATAACACGTATCAACAGGCATTTTATAACATCGACTAGTAGCTTAGAACACCAAAACTTGGTTACACAAATCAGTAGAGACTCCGAACTTACCATAATCCACATTTATCTGAATCAATAAATCATACCACGACAAACCTAACATCAGAAAAGCCAGGACATCAGACTTCCTTTTGCCCTTTATCCAAATTATCGTTAACAGAAACGTTTTCCTTCTATTGTAAGTTTAGTGTACAGTGTAAGTTTCGTTTAGTATGCTATAGTAACAGCGGCATGATTCTCAGATCCACTCACACGGTTTGCACAACTGGGAACACCTTCACTCCAGTGGTATTTTTACAGAAGCCGAAGAAATTCAATGAAGGATATAATGATTTCCCCTTCTTTCCACGTTCTAAAAATATTCAAATAGTGCGTGTGCAAGACTCTTGCATGCTGATCTTGGTCTTGCGCGGTCTTGGTCTTGTATGTAAGACCAAGACTCTGGTGCTCATCACTAACAATGGATTACTTCCAACTTCAAAAGACCTAAACTCGCAAAGTTGGATGAGAAATGAAGCTCTTCTTTTGTTGTTAATGTTGAAAGCATTATTTAAAAAAAGAAAAAAACATGAGGGATAAAATCGGTGGCGTAACTGAGTGGGTGGTCCCCAATACTTGTGCATTAGGTTTTCATTTCTTGTTCTGTTTCAAGAACAGAGTATTTCCAGAATTTTTAATCAATTACGCATACTAATGTCACATCTCATTATATCTCTCAAAAATACATTTATGGCAAAATTGACATCACCAATGTACGAACCCACAGTGATATCCCCGTTCCCATTTCAAATAATCAAGCAAGATTCAAAATAATGTCAATGACAGACGCACCCTGTAAAAGATAACGCATTGACCCGGTCTGCATTCATGTGTACTTGTTTCTCATTATTTCAAGCAATTTGCAAATTAATGTGCGTTTTCCGACTTAGATTACACTATAAGTGCTTATTCTTATGAATCAAACTTTGGTCACTGCACCCGTCTTTATGGACGAAAGCATTTTTAATCATACTTTCTGCATGTTCCCTGATGTACCCTACTCTACCAAGTTTGGTCGAAAAAGCAATGTGAACCATCGATAGGTTTACTTGTTATTGAAAACTAGATTATAAATTATCCAAGCGTACATTCTCGGGATTAGGCGCGAACGTTCTACCTGATTTTATTGCATTGCCCTATTTGCACACAAAATTATACTTTATACTCCGGATTGTTTCACACAGGAAAATCGTAAGTTAACTACGGTTTATATAATGTGATTTTGGTAAATGATTTCATTCAATCTATTCAAGGGGCAGACCACGTGAAAATGCATACGCAAATTCATGCAACAGTTGATATTCTGTTCTTATAGGCCAATCGAACATATGCATTATGCTATTCTTTATTGTAAATATTTATTCACTTTCCTGTAACGTGAAGTTCTTATCAGTCGATCGTAGTTTGTGTGTCTCCCCCGCCCCCTCCAAATAAGAATTAGTTAAGGTATTTTTTATCAGGGTGTCCAGCGGTCTGGAAAATCGAGACCACCTGGAAGAGTCAGGCAATTGTAGGATTTTTTCATGTTCTGCCCAGTTTGTGGATGTTCCTGCCGATCGAGCGTGGCAGAAAAGGTGTGCTTGCAGGAATTTTTATTCAAGCTGTTGCGTCGGTTACCCATTACTTTTAACCTAACCAACTCTGTTTTATAGGCTGACCCTGCTATTGCGTGTGGAAGGTAAAATTAAGCTTATTTTTATGTCCTTTTCCCTTAAATATGTGTGTTGACGACAATCTGGAGAAATCTTATTTTCGTCTGGAAAACCGGTAAAAGTCGATTTTTTTACTACTCGCTGGACACCTTGTTATGCTAATTTGTGAAGGGAAACATTAATTAGTTAATTTTTAATAACATAAATATCTTTCAAAAGCTAAACTCATTGTTTCCCTTATTTTTTCAATTTGTGAGTCATCCGCATATCGATGGTATACTTTGCAGCTACCTCGTATCTCGTATATAAAATACATTAGAGATACGAGGTAACTGCAAAGTATCATCGATATCCTTGTTATCACGAAGCAGAATCTAACCTGAATTACCTTGTCAGTAGTTACAGGGGTAAAAGTGGGAAATAAAATTTGAAGTTCCGTAGCATTCACAAGTTTCTAGAATCGGTGTGCTGTATGAAAGTATTCCGTGAAATATTTTCTCTGCACCCATTCACAGAAGCTACTCTGAACATTTGTAACACTCAGTGCTGAGTTTCGGGAAAGAGTTCTTTTGTGAACAGTTATAAATTGATGCATTCCTTTGTATGCTCCTGGGATGGCTGTTCTTTGTCAACAGTCTTTTCTTTTCTTCGTTCTCGTCCCTTAGTCTAAGAAATTATATTTAATGGAATTGTTGTGCGTGATGTCTCGTCGTATCGGTTGTTTTCTTTCGTTATTGTTCGCAGTGTTTTTTTTTACATTAGCCGTTTCGTGTTGTTTTGAACAATTTGGCTGACACTTTCTCAGTGTTACTAAACTATGTTTGGCCAACTTTGTTGGTAAGAAGGAAATGACAACATTTTATTTATGAACGTGAATATCGGGAGCACTACGGCGTTGGGCAGTAACTTTGTTAAATTTCATTGGCACGTCTTCGATTTTGCCAAATTGTGTTTGATTTATCAAGTTCATCATATGATTACATGTTTTAAATTACAATTACTCATTTCCCATCTGATTATGGATTTAGACAGATCAGAAGGATGATATGAGAGAAGAAAAATACACGCTTATTTTTGCAACACTTTGTGTTGACTGAGTGAGCTATACGACGTCACATTAGTTAGCAAACTGTCACTACTAGTCGACAGATATTTCATACCAAGCTGTGTGTCACACGGCTTTCAATACGAGTATGGATGTAAGCAGCCTCGTAAGGGTTTCCGTTAAGTCCCACAATTGTTTTGTTTAGTTGATAGCGAGGAAGTTCGGAGGCCAATCGATAGGCTGGGAGTCAGAACTGTGTTCCTCAAACCATTCATACACAGGAAATACTCGATTGCTCGGTGCACCGTCGTCTTGAAACACATATTCGACATTCGGGAAAATGTCCCAACATGACGGGGTGCACCCAGTCAGAAAATAGGTCATTGTAGCCATACGTTCTCCCACATATTATACAAGGGGTCCAAATTTCAGCCAATTAAACATGCACCAGACATGCCCGACACTGCACTGTTGAAAGCGTGCGTAATGGATCCAAATCTTCCCTTGGATTCTCTTTTCTGAGCGGAACTAGCGACTTCGGCCAATCACGTCTGAGTGATGACGTCCCTCGGCTATCTCTTCCAGGTGTAGAGTTTTAATTGAAGTATTATGCCAGTATTCTCCTGGTGGAACAGGAAAATCCTTTAAAGTTTCAGTCAGGATGGTTATCAGCAAGGCTGGAACTCCTACCTCCCCATTGCCGGTCTGATGTCCGTGACGGTGACTGGACTACGGAAGCGTGGTCACATCTTCATGTTGTGGACGCCAAACATACACGACTATCCGCGGAGTGGAGTACAAAACGTACTCGTCAGACCAGCACACTTTCTTCGAGTCTTCTAACCTCTACGCTTTTTGTATCAAGCGTGTCGTCTACGCTAATGAACCTTGGACAGGGTGATATAATAAGCGTCTGCTGGTAAAGCTGAGCATGCGACGCATGTTGTAGTCAGTTGTTGAACAGTGGCCTTCAGTTCTGCCGATGGTTCGTTTACCTATTTTGACGGTCGTCCGGTTCACTTTAACTACGGAGACTTTCGAACAATCCTCAAGTGCAACAGTTTGTGAGATCAAGGTTTCAACTTTTCGTGTATCCACTATCTATCGTTTATCAAAGTCCGATAAATTCTTCCTTTTACCCACAAAGCTCACAACTTTCTGTCTACTGAACCACTGACACTTTATCTATGCTAGGTGGTACGGTAAGCAACGCATGCTCGAAACTCCATGGTCAGCTGCTCGTATTCATTTTTAATAACGGTGGTTATAGTTAAGTGATCACTCTGTTTGTAATCAGATTGTTATCAACGCGTTGCGTTTAGGCACTACGAATGATTTCAAAACAGTTGAGAAACATTCGAATATCTGATTGGATTTTGCCAACATGACCAAAAGGAATCAAAATGTAGGCTTGTTTCGTAGATTACTTACTAACCTGCTGTATCTAAAGAATTTATTTACAGTTACCTGTAGAACTGTAAGAAACTAAAAATACTCTCGTCCAGCAGAAATTGTTACGTTTGTCGTGAGTTTCTACTTGCATTGCTTATGTGTTGACATGATGCATTAATAAACCTCCATGTTGGCTCATGTTGAAAAACTTGCGATTTAAGTTTGTTTCTATCAGCGTTGTATAGAAATCGATCTCCATAAATAAAGGGTTTCTTTCGTAACTGTGCAACACATACATTTTTTTTAATTGCAGTCTAGTCCACAAACTGCGAAAACATTAAAATGTATTAGTATGAGTTCATTGAAAACTCAGTATAATTATTTAGTAACAAGTATGCACGTGTTATAGCTTGAAATTCTTCGTAGTAATATTTAGTTCGATTGCTTTCATTCTAACCACAAAATACATCGAACTTGTCATCTCCATAGTCGTCGGCAGAGCTGTAAATTGCCTATAAACAGATTACAAATTGGGCGTAACTCGGTACCTGTACGACTATGAGTCTACGCTGAATACCCATGTCAGGTATATCCTTTAAACTTACATCCTGAAGATTGGTGATAAGGGACTGATAAATGAAATATGTAATTTCCAATACCAAATAAACGTCAATGTCCCAGAAATTTATATTCGGCTATTCCGCCATTCTATCTGTGTAAGCTAACTAATGAAATTTACTGAACAAATCAAATCAAATATTTAAGTGAGCGTAGAAGGGTGAACACGAGAGACTGTTAACCAATAAATAGGCAAAATACTTACAGGCAGGCTGTCCACTTCCCCATCACTGATTTCGGAGAATCGTGCTAAGTCCGCGATGAGCAGAAAAGGTGCTACCAGCTGTGAACGAGCTAATTACATGTTCGCGTCTCGAGGTTCAGATAACAAGCCCAGAACCACAACCTGGTTCTCTCCACCTCAACTTCCATCCATTTCGGTAATTTTCCAGAAACATTCACCTCACCGGTGGCACGAGTCGGGCGCTTTCCACATCTTTTAAGTCAGCATGACTTTGTGACAAGCGGTCGAACCGTGGCCGGGTTTAGTGACCTGTCGTCCTTATTCCGATTTCCGAACAACAACCAGCGTGTCTGTTGAGAAACTCGTGTTCGACAATCTTTCTGCAGCTACAACTAATTCCACAAATATTTCTGTGACATCTTCTTTACTTCCGTAAACTACTTAGGGATGTCAATCCGCTCGGCTGGATACCGACTCGAGCTGTTCTGAGTACCGACTGGACTTGACTCGAGCAGCTACTGAGTGCCGACTCGACTCGAGCACATAGTGAGCGCCGACTCGACATTCTTTTCTTAATCAATTCGTAC
>JAGDQP010035884.1:0-12010 GCA_022664845.1 Lepisma saccharinum | reverse complement strand
AGTTAAAATCCTTTACAGTATAAATACATTTGGTGTTAATTTTATCCATGTGAGCTCCAGAAAGAAAAGTGCTTTAGAGGATATTATGTTGATAATTAAGGAATTGAGTGCACAATTAGGACATGATATTCGAGATAAATTTCACTTAGTATCGCCGGCAATTGCAATGGGCAGATGGAAAATAGCACCTACTATCATGGTTCCTACCATTTATAATTGTAAAAGAGAAAGTGGCTCTAAAATAACACTAACAATGAGAATACCGGAGGTACATATCTTTAAATCTGTAGTTGAAACGATTCAAGAAGATCAGAATAGTCCAATTGTAAGGAATTTTATCCAATCAAATGAAAAATGGACCATATATCAGGAACCGCTGACTCCACCGCCAAGCTTAAATAAGAAGGCCAAACACGATAAACCGAAAACCATGTCCTGGAAGGATTGGTATAGCTGGTATTTCCATAAAGAAGGAAACTCGGAAACTAGTAAGAACTTCAATAAGCCTGAAGAAGAGAAACACGTAAACGAAGAAAGAACAATACCTATGGAGAAGGAAAATGGTATCCAAGGACTATATGGCATTAATGAAGATCCTGTTATGGGTGTTCAGAAGACTGATATTATTAGTGAATATTAACTAAAAGTAACAGAGGACCCAACTTCAAATGAAGCTCAACAGAAGAAGGAAAACGGATATTCTACAATCGGTAATGAATTCTTAACTGAACAGATTTACAAAAGAACAAATAATGTTTATAGGATTGCAATCCTGGAGGACCCACAAATTCTGACTACAGAGCTCTGCCAAATAGTGAGAGAATATCATGAAAAAGGTAGATCGATTACTTTTCCTATGTTGGAAGAGGAAGATGCGGTTGTGCTCCGGTTCCATGATATTCCCCAGGGGGAGGATCTGCTAAATCTGGTTGATGAAGTTTTTGAGAGAAGAGGAATTGCATGGAGATTAGATAATGTATACAAGCAGTTTATTGGGGCGCATGGCAGAGCTTACTTTGATCCTTTGAAATCAGGCACGGACGCCTTGGTGCATACCCGATATGAATCATGATTCGATAATTAAGATATTACATAATAATTTCCAGCATTCTAAATTGGCAACAGAAGAAATTAGGAAAATGTCTGAAGATTATGAAATTGATATAATCGCCCTACAGGAGCCTTACCTCTTTAGAGGGAAGTTACGGTCAGTTCCAATATCCTGTAAGGTGGCGCTGGGTGGAGAGGAATCTAAAACAGCAGTAGCAATACTGAACAATAATATTCAAGCTATACAAATCCATCAGTACTGTAATAATTGGTAAACATGTATCGCAATTAGGCAGGGTGATACCTCATTTTGGCTAATAAACGCATATTTTCGATACAGTAGGGATATCAAATTTCTCCTTAAAAAGCTGAGAGAAGCAATTCAGGGCTGCTCTCTGCATGATGTGGTAGTGTGTATGGATAGTAATGCGAAATCTGCCCTATAGGGGGCGTCACAATTAGATACCAGAGGAGAATACTTGGAAGATCTTGTAGGATAATTGGGTCTAACCATCCATAGCACCGGTATAACATCAACAGTTGTGGGGCCTAGAGGTTCGTCCTTCATCGACTTGATATTGACGACAACTAGTGTGGAAGAGAGATTACAAAGTTGGAAAGTACATGACAAGATATCAACGAGTGACCATAACATACTTCAATTTTGTATATCAAAAAATAAATCAATAAAATAATAATCAGCAAGCAAAATTAAAGTTATTTAAAACAGATTGGAAAAAAGTGAAAAGAATATTAAAACTTCCCCAAATTGAAATTAATAAAGACGAAGACTTGGAGATACTGGTTTCAAATATAGAGAAAGAAATCCAAACGTCTCTCCGAAAGGTGACATCTGCTAAGAATGCGCAACCAAAACTCAGGACTTCCTACTGGAACAGCCACTTGAACAGACTAAGAAGAGCCACTAGAAAAAGCTATCAGAGTTCACAAGATTCAGTAACAAGGCGCAGAAGACTAATCAATACCGTGAATTACGAATAAAGTATCATGATGAAATTCTCAAGTATAAGAATATTACTTGGGAGAAATATCTAGAAGCGAATATCTGCCAGGACCAGTGGGGAGTCCCATATAGGTTGATCATGGATAAGGTTGGTTCTCCAATGATGTAAACAGTAGAGAAAGTAAATGAACAGCTAGCAAATACGTTGTGAGACACAATACTAACCTTATGTGGGAAATTCTTCCCAAAAGATAATCAAGAAGAAGATTCTCCAATTAACAGTAACACCAGGCGAATAGCCGAAATACCACCAGTAGTGGAAGAGAAACCAGCAGATGTCACGAATGAAGAAGTTAATGCAATAATTAGGAAAGTAAAAAACAAAAGCAAAAATCCTGGAATGGACAATATATCCAATGAGGTGGTCAAAAACTTGAAGGAGGAATTGACACCATACCTAACGAGATTGTACAATTTATGTATAAAACAGAAGAAATTTCCAACACCTTGGAAGTGGGCAAAACTTATAGTTCTTAGTAAGGGACATGACAGAGATCCTCGGCTTATGGGTTCGTACAGACCTTAAGTCTCCTGAAAACATTCGCTAAGCTATTAGTGAAAGTACTGTACACTAAAATTCAACAACAGAGGCAGATAGATGATTGAACATTGCAATATTGATTTCATCCTAAAAGATCTAAAGATGCAATTCACAGACTTTCGGATGTTGTGACAGAGGAGAAAACTGCAAAGAAGTACGTGCTCTCTATGTTTGTAGATATTGAAGGTGCATTCGATTGTATGTGTCCATCTGCAGTACTCCGTAACTTGAAAGACTTAGGTATACCACAAGAGATATGGGGGATAATACGAGATTACTTTAGTGAAAGGAAAGTAGTGGTGGGAGGTATGGGTGAATACGTTCTTATAACACCGGAAAGGGGATGCACGCAGGGTTCTGTTCTGGGACCGCTTCTGTGGGAATTGGCAATTCAACCTTGCCTTGAGGAATTAGCTGAGCGAGAGGAGGTGTGTGGTGTGGTTACATTTGCAGACGATGGCGCAATCTTTACATCGGGTAATTCAAGAAATCAGATTGAAGAGCGGGAGGGGTCAATATTGTGTGCTCTGGACGATTGGTGCTCTAACAACAAGTTTAAACTATCAACAAATAAAACAAAGTACATGTTATTCGGAAAGAAACCAAAAAGGGACCCCATGATCTACCTACGAGAACAAAAAATCTTTTGAGTAAGAAGCTTTAAATACTTAGGAATAATAATTGATGAAAATCTTAACTTCAATGAACGTTTAAGAACACAAAGAACAAAGGTACAAAAAATCAGCCACAAGCTTATTTCGATTGCACAGAGGAACTTCAAATTAAATATTTTACAAATTGGCTTTTATCAGAACTCCCTAATTAATGGAACAGCTAATTATGCGGCAAGCGTGTGGGCACACAGATTGTTGACAAATAAAACACTGGCTGATTATTATAACGGGACCCAAAGGAATGTATTAATTAGATTTAGTGGAGCCTATAGAACTACTCCTCATCTGGCAATGTCAGTTATTATGGCATCACTTCCTACCAGTTTAGATGCTATAAAGAAAGCAGCAAAATATTGGTTAAAGAAGGAGAACCTTCAAGTGGAAAGGCTCCTTGGTAGACATGTAGAGGATATCTCGGAACTGCAGGAAATTATTATCAAAAAATGACAGCAGGAATGGCAAGCAACATCTAAATGCCAAGACGTAAAAACGAATATCCAAATGAGACTGGAAAACAAGAACCTAAAACCAACACGTGGCCTTGTGCATTTTCTTACGGGCCATGGGCCCTATAGGAACAAATTGTTCCAATTCGTATTAGTAACTGACCCTAATTGCCAGTGTGGAGAAATTGATACTCCGGAACACGCGGTGCTCTGGTGTTCCTTCCCGGAACAAAACACTCTTATTGAGGAAAGGCGTTCTATCCGGCAAATTCCAATATATGAAATACTACAAAATGGTGAATATCTAAGTATAGTAAACATTATTACTGAATACACCTCGGCTAAAACACATGAACTCGACTTTAGAAGGAATGTGTAAGTGATGACCGATTGTGGGATGATTGTATCCCAGCAGCAGTAGGAACTCCTGTGCCTGTAAACTGGCAATGAGTTGCGGGAAGTGTGTCTGAACTGTAGTGTGTGAGTGAGACTGGAGTTGGAGAGCCAACACCATGGCCGTGAACCAGGTCTGAATGAATGAACTGCTGGAATCCAGCAGATTCAGTATCCGGATACGACTGTGTGGAGGAGGAGCTGCGTGTGTCGTGAATCGTGTTCATATCATAAGGATAAATGTTAATGGATAATCTTAGTGTTTGTGTACTCTGTAATGACAAGCTATCATCAATTTATTCATACTAATCTCACACAGGAGAACCATGAGAATTCATACAGGTGAAAAGGAACGCATAGAATCTGGACATCTTCATCGTACCAACAATCTCACACAGGGGAACCACGAGAATTCATACATGAGAAGTTATGCAGATGAAGAGGAATGCATGGAATCTGGATATCTTCATCATACCAACAAAAAGATAATTTATTAGACGGAAACTTGATGGATGGACTTGATGGATGGAGAACTTAAATCTAGATATCACAAAGGCTGATTATCTTAAGAATACTGATGTGTTCTATTCACCAACAGAGTTTATCGAGAATCGCCCCATGTATGTTATTAATACTAGTAAACGAAAGCAAGTGGTAGTAAATGATAGAACGGATATTAAAATTATAGTGGATTTTGAAGAAGCAGTTCCTGCAAATACCTTTTTCACAGTGATACTAATAGCTCAAACCTCGTATATTTATGACGTTAAGAATGAAATGGTATTAGGGTAATTTTAACGAAACAAATCCCAGAAACAAGCAGCTGAAAGCACATGAGTTATTTGAGCATGCAAGCTCCATAACTACAATGCCTATTTTAGTAATTCCCCCCCCCTCACACACACACAATACACCTTTCGCTTATTGTTACACCCTTTCGCTTATAGAGTTATATAGTCATCGTTCCCAGTGCAACATAGCAGCGATCTGTATGTGTGATTATGAAGTTAAATGTATACTATATTGCTTTTTAGTTGCAGCCTATTATGATGCTAAAATGGAAACAGCTCTGGTCTGTAATGTAAGGTTTCATTCCAATATTCACATCAGAACTTATCAGGTTATTGAAGCCTATACATTCCCTAGTAATTCCCAGTGCAGTGTAGTAGAATGTTATGACTGCTTATGTTAATAAATGTTCACTATAATGATAAAGTAGAGAGACACTGATGTATAATGCGAGGTAGCATTCCCGTATTTGCCTGGTGTAAGATGTCATTTCAAGTTCTGAAGCCTACACATTCTCTAGCGGTTCCCAGCGCGGTGCAGCATAGCAATGAATGAACTGTAGATGCTTATGTATGCTTATGATTATGTGTGCTTCACTATAATGATAAAGTAGAATGCTAAAATGAAAACAGCTTTAGTCTAGAATGTGTAGTAGCATTCCCGTAATCGCCTGATATAAGATTTAAGATTGAGAATTGAAGTTAAACATTTCCTTGCGGTTCCCAGTGCAGTGCAGCATGACAATGAATGATCTGTAGTTGCTCATGATAAGTGCTTCACAGTAAGCAGTAAAATAGCAAACACTAATTACTATCTACAACACTATAACCATGTTGGTATGAAACAATGTTTTGTATCTACTATATCTACTACTATGTAGATGTGAAACAAGGTTTTTTATCTACTACAATGCACCATGAGCAGTGCATCACTACACCCATTTGTGTCCTTGTATATACATTTTATGAGACGAACATTCATTCATGAAGACCGGAAGCTTTGGGGGACGAAATTAGGTGAGGGACGAAATTAGGAAACAACTACTCGTAAATGGTAAAATACATTTTAACTTGCGGGACGAAATTAAGGAACAGTTGACTGTCTTGACGTTGCTGAAATTCCGTAAATGGTCATTGCCATATCTCTCGGTGAGCCAGAACCGATATAATAGACCTACTTTACTATCCTAGGACTTAACGAAAATTATGTGAAGTGGTGACTATACTGGTTGATGAATAGTTCCAAATTACTCAACGCTGTCCTGCAAACGCAAGATGAAGAATGTTTCCATGCAAATTATATATGAGGAGTTCAAAAGCAAAGGAATATAAGCGACATTGACGAATAAAGGAAAGTAAGAGGTAATATTTCATATAAAACCCGAAATATATGTGAAACAAAATTATCATATTTTGCGTAACGAAACTTTAAACCTTTATGCGCCCACGTAGTACCAATATGAAAATTTTGTGTCGCGTGTTTCGGGTTATGTATGAAAAATTACCTCGCACTTCCTCTTATTAGTAAATGTTACATGTATCCGTTTGCTTCTGGAGGTGACATATATGGAATATTCTAAGAATGGCATTTCGTTATAACCAGATGCACACTATTAGTACCCATCCACCAATTACATTTTCTTAAATAACAGCACACCATCTTAGAGAGTGTTTTCACTGCTCATTGGGCTTTTTAGCAAGCTGGACAGTGAACAGTTCTTTGTTATTACAGAGGAATTAATTTACTGTTTCCTTTTACAACTTTATGTCAATTGGTGCCAATGTTCCAAACTTATAATTAGCTGAAATTATTTAACTACCTGTTATTAAAATTGACTTCAGTTTAAGCCAAAAGAAAATGGAAACGCTATAGAAAATTCTTTGAATAATTTGAAAAGGGTATTCAAGTCCACGCTGTTATATATTAAAATATTTAAATTTCTTCGAATTAAAATATTGTCAGGTTACAGGATATTTATTCCATTATCTCTGTGCTAGACGAGTAAGGACAAGGTCTTTGTTCACGATAAAATATAAGAGGACTTTGTTTGCCTGGTTTAACTGAGGGAAAGAAGAAAAAATAGCCAGTCAGTAATGACCGAGTCATTGGTTCATACCCTTAGCTTTCAAATTATGAGACACAATCTACAGTTTATAATTCGTCTATTGATAAGGAAGATATTGAGAACGTAAGTGCATGCAGAGCATGACGGTCTTAAGTATGTAAGTACATACAAGGAATGTACTATATTATCCAGCATTTAGCAAAGGACGTCATAAATTGTTCCGTTTACCAGACTTAAACACTTCTTCGGTTTCCCAATTTCTTCACTTCACAGAGAACTAATACGTTTCTTTGCTGTGTGAACAAAGTGTCCCCTTTGGGTGAGTGGTAACGCTCGATGTCTTGTAATCAAGAGTTTCTGAGTTCGAGTTCTGATGGGAATACAAATTGTTCTGAAGTCCAAACTAAACTGTAGGTCCCGTCCTTAGGATCTTCACCCAATGAAAGACAATGACAAATCACCATTAGTTCACCTTACCAACAGACTTTCGGATCAGTACCTGGCTTGAAAAAAACACCAATCATCATCATCATCAACAACAACAAATATAATTAACAAGCACACAAACAAACAAACTAACCAACAAATAAAAGCCATCGCTAATTAATTTAATAAGTAACAGAAGAGACTTAGCAGATACCATCATTGAAAGGAAATGAAATCAGCTAGCGAAAAGTGTTGAAAAATTATAATTATTTTTCGTTTACTCGCGTTTCTTACTTGAACATAGGATTATTATTTTTTGTTTTAGAAAATGATGTAGCAGAAACCAATTTGCAAGCAACATTCGCTTTAGGAATAAAATAATCCGCTTAGCAAGCAAAACTGGCTTTGTAATTGATGCTGAGTTTGCGTATATATGTACACTTCCCATATGAAGAAAGGAAATGAATGCGAGAGAATTCTTTTCAATTAATTCTGTCACTCATTCTGTAGTCCCTGGTTGTGCCAGTTGGAATCTTTAAGCTCATCCCTTTTTTGCTTATAATAATAAAAAAAATCAACGTGGAAATAAAACGTGGAAATTAAAAGGAGGCATAAAAAACATTAATGAGAATACGGATTTGCTTTGACAACCAACGGGATGACAATGACGGCAAACTTTGTTATGTCTGTGGATGAGAATAAATCATTTCCTATGAGGTTTTTTTTAGTGGGATTATCTGCTATGGACAGTTGAATGTCATGTGAAGTTTTAATTTGAAGTTTTATTCACTTTGCTGCCAAACGTTCCATGTTACATTATCTTCAGACTTGTTTCCAATAGACATATTGGTTTCCAATAATAATTCCGAGTATAGTTATATTCGTCTTTTTATTGCTTTTCAATGTTGGTAATTCCAAGAAACGCGTTTGAACAATATTCTGATGTTTCGGACTAGATGTCGGATAAACGTAGCTTGATAAACATTTCCGAAAATGTTTTTTTCTTCTTTCAGACTGATTTTGATTATTGTTGATAGCTTTATTAGGCATCATCTGAAAAGAATCCACCTGTAAGACTGACAGAATGTAAATTAAGACGCTATAAAACAACACATGTCCGAAAGGATATGCTTGTTAGTGATACGTATGTGCATTTGTGATTTATTTGTTTGCCTTATGTGCAAATGGGTGTACAGACGAAACAGCGAAGCAAAAACCGCAACACCAAAAACCGCGACGGCACAAAACCGTGACACCAAAAGCAGCAACGACAAAAACCGCAACAACAAAAACCGCAACGCCAAAAACAGCGATAGCAAAAACCGCGATACCAAAAACCGCGACGACCCGAAACAGGGGATCAGAAAACAGGTCGACAAAAGCCGCGATGGCACCAAAAACGTGACCGTGACCCTATATCGTGACACAAAGAGTGAGTCAAGGACTGAAAGAAACCGGTATGTCAGAAACAGTGACTGATCAGAATCGTCTCTATCAACAATTCCAGAAACTGATCCGGTTTAACATTGGAAATGTCAAATTGAAATTTGAATTTGTTTTAAGGTAAACTGGTATCTATGGCCTATGCGGTGGGAAAGGATGGGGAAAGGGAGCCAGGGCCATTTTAGTATAGGTACCATACCGACATTCGCCTGGCGGGACTGAGGAAGATTCTGGAAAACCCCAGTCAGGGTGGCTGGACCAGGAATTGAATACAGACCTCCCGAATGCAACCCAATACTCTACCAACAGAACCACAGGTAGTGTCAAATTGAAATGACAAGTGTAGCGATTGCGAATAGCAATATATCTAAAAAAAATACGTCGTTATATTAATAAAAGAAATATCTAAATACATTTAAAACGAAGAAAACAAAACGAGACATTGCCCTTACGAGTATTTTTATAATGTTCTGTATATAGTAGTAGCCTACTGTCTTGAAATCATTCTAATTACAATGATATGCTAAAGTTTTACGTTTTAACACTTCAGTATTTTAAAGTTTATTCATACTAGTTCAAATAGTCTTGACTTACCGTCTTTTGCTTTCTCCTTAACTTAATGCCCCCTTTTACGCCTAATCTTTCTCTGAGTTCAAAGCATTGGAGAAAATATCTTACCTCAAAGTCACGTAATCACAGCGCTCAGAGCAGTTCACTTCTACTCGGCAAGTTTACTAAGAATTTAATTGGATAAAATATTTCACCTGACATAATAAATATCTAAAAACCGGGCGTTCAGAACGTACTTTTGGGGGCAATTAACTCCTGCACCAAAAACCGAGACCCGCGAAAACCTGAACGTCTGGCAACCTGATAGCCTCTAAAAGGGATATACCGTAATTTGTAAAGTTGGAGAAGTATGTCTTCTTCTTCAATGAATACTTGTACAAATAGAGCGTGGGAGAATTTTCATCGCTGACTCGATCCTTAGAAGCCAAAAGTTGCTCGATTAGGACCTTAATAATAATTCATTTTGTAAACATAGAATATTTTCCCTAATTTTCACGGGCCAAAAGTAACACTATTTATTGAATATTCCTAAATCAAAATCTATAATCAGGTGTCGCGTAGTTTAGACGTTATGAATAGAATAATAAACTAAACACATTTGAATTTGCAAGTACAATTTTTCGCCCATTGCATATACTTATATACGGGAATTTTATGTGGAAATATTATAAACAATTAGTCTTGAAACAACGTGATGTAACATTGTAGTAAAATTAATATTTTCACCTAACGAATTAACGATGTTAATTTTTTTAAACTTTGAAGGTAAAAAGATAATCACATTTTATCAAGAACAATTTAAGGGTCATGTGAGATTATTCACACTGCGTCACGCTGGCTCAGTCCTTAGAAGACACAGATGCTCGATTAGGACCTAAATATTGCCATTTACTTTTTTTACTCTTAAGTGATAATAACCGGAAATATTAGTGTTCCAATTTGTACGCCGCGTAAACAGAGATTGAAGATAATATAGTTTTTACCGAAACATCCCTAGATTTATTCATCCAGAAATTATTTCAGAAAGCTATGGCGAAAGAGTTTGATATTTAAAGAAATTATTCTGCAAGACAGTAAAATATTTGGATTCATAATTAAATAACTTTCAAGTTATCCAACCAACGAGCTGAAATTCTAATAACACATTCTGTGGATATAACATTAACTAGATGAAGATACTAAGATATTGTGAACCATTTAACTATCAACTTAGAAATAAGTAAATATGAGAACAGAGGGAAAGATCCCCTGTATTTGTTGTTAATACAGTTCTGAAGACCATTTGCATGTTTTAAGAAATTTAAATAAATGAATATCGTCAAATACTTTATAAAATGATTGTCCTCAGAAGGTTTTCAAGTTTAGAAGTCTGTGTGTAAGCGGGATTACACAACGCTGATTTCATGTGCAGCGTCACCATATTTAGAGTTTCAATTATTGCTTTGACTGTTTCGGGTGTCGCACTTTTGGATGTCGCTGTTCTCGACATCACGGTTTCTGATGTTACGCTTTTGGCGTCGTGGGTTTAGTCCGTCGCGGTTTTTGGTCGTCGCTGTTATTGGCGTCGCGCCTTTTAATTATTTATTTGAAATATAACTTTGTACATGACAAGTTTACATTACATTTTGACTCACAGAAGCCTCAGCTTGTGTGTGAGTCCTATTCCCGAATTATCATTAGTTTGTTGTTGTCTGGTTACCCATAACAAATTATTTACATAATATTGCTTCTACATCATTGTCATTTAGTCTTTCTAACCAACACAAAACAAGTTTATTAATCATATTTGTTTGTTTTTCTTTTCTAATATATATACATGTTTTATTGTAAATTTTTGGTACAAGATAGTAAGTTTGCTGGTGTGTTGTCGCTGTTTTTGGTTTCGCTGTTTCTGGTGTCGCTGTTTTCGGCTTCAAAGTTTTTGTTGTCGCGCTTGTCGCTGTTTTTGGTGTCGCGGTTTTGAGTCGTCTCTGTTTGTGCGGTCGCGGTTTTTGTCGTCGCTGTTTTTGATGTTGCAGTTTTTGACGTCGCTGTTTTTGGTGTCGCGGGTTTTGTCGTCGCTGTTTTTGGTGTCGCGGCTTTGGGTCGTCGCGGTTTTTCGTGTCGCGGCTTTTGTCGTCGCTGTTTTTGGTGTCGCGATTTTAGACTGTCGCTGTTTTGTGTATCGCGCTTATGTCATCGCTGTTTTGTCGTACAGCGAGCAAGACAGTGCAAAAATTATATTAAAATAATAATAATGATGATAATTTTTTAAAGGCATACTGTTCTGAAACAATTCGTACTAATAAAGTAAAAAAAAAATTGTTTATTCATGACTAAAAAGAAAAAAACATGAGGCGCGCTTTCTCGTATACAGTCACTATAAATTCTTGAATTTGCGCGACTCATGCCTTTCTTTTTAGTCATCCATACACAATTTTTTTACTTTTTAGTACGAATTTCTTAAGAGAAGTATGTTTCTAAAAAGTTTTTTAAAAATTATTTTTATATATATTCTTGACCTTGCTTTGTCAGTGAAGTTATATACTGTGTTTAGTAATATGAATACAAGGCCTAAGTAAATATATATATATATATATATATATATAT
>JAGDQP010035883.1:0-19344 GCA_022664845.1 Lepisma saccharinum | reverse complement strand
CCAGTAGAACTGACTGGGCGATGGGAGCGCCACTTCCCGACGCCGGGAAATTGGTATCAAGAACTTCCTATATCGTGTGCAAAATTAAGTGATATAAGGACACTTGCTATTTATATACATACACATTAGGAAATTTAATAAAAATAGTGACCAAGGGCACTTGAAGGTTAGGTAAGTCAGGTTCGGTGTTTTTTTTTCTAATTGCACACGCGACATGCACAGAGACATGGTTTCTGCACTCGGAGCTCCTAAAAATGCTATGTTTTACTTTCTACAGCCATGAAAGAGCCTAAAATGCGCGCAAAAATGAAAAAAAAAAGTTGCTATAGTAGAATTTGTCATGTTAATGCTACATTACAACTTCGACTTTTGAAACTTTTTCCCCATTTTGCACGCAATTTAGTGTCTTTCATGGCTATAGGAAGCAAAACATAGCATTTTGAAGAGTTCTGAGTGCTCTATGCCAGAAGGGGTGCAACGTCACAGAATAAATGTTCAACAGTATTTTTAAAGAGTCCAACACACAGGATGAGTAACGTTAGGTGCAGGAGAAGTCTTACTCACACGTTTGAAAATGTGACAACTATTGTTAAATGGTGCCGAATTGGGTAGAATCGTACCAATATTTTTACAAAAAGGGCTGAAAATGCAAGCGTGGTACCAACGGAACGGGCCGATGAATGATAAAAAGGACTGAATTTGGTACAATTGTACCAAGTGTGGCAACCCTGCCTCATAGTAGAATATGACGTCTTTGCAGAGCTACCTAGCGGATGGATTCAAAATCACGTACTCTGAACAAAAATCCATTAGTTTTAGCGCAGCCAGAAATAGGGAAGCGTGCTAAGTCTATCTATTATGAGGTCTATGCTACAATCTTCTCTTACATTAATTTTGCAGTATGTGCACTCAATCTATAATCGCAAACTAACGTCTCTAGAATAGGAGATAGCGAGAAACTAACTTCAAATTTTAGCTTAGCAACCTCGATTTATTGGACATTTTTAGTATGGGGACAGCACAACTTTTTGGAGGATATTTCTAAACAATATGCACTTGTATTAAATTTTACATATGGCGCCCGAATTTTCTTCCCCTTCACTTGCGGTACCAAAATCACTGCATATTAACGCTAAAACATTTCTTGAAGGTCACTTCTAACAGTATGCATTGCAGAATATTGTCATCGAATCCGCCGTAATTTTCCTATTCTAGACAACCTACTTCCACTCTCTATTTACCATATACAAATTTAGCGAGACAACTTGACACCTTATCAGATTGAATGTTAATAATACAATCTCTCAGCCGCTCATGAAAATACTAAATTATGTCTGTAATTCAAGCATGTGATTTTGATTGGCACAGTGCATGCAAAACACACAATATCTGTTATAATTATCACACAATTCATTTGCAGTTTTTTTAACTACTAGTTTTGCAGTTGTAGAAACTTTCCCTCACCATATGCAACACTGACACGTGCTGCATTTTATGCTATTATTTCCGGAGATTTGCTTGATGAAAGCGTAGATAGTGGTAATTACGTGTGCGGAGACATATCATATTAATAACATGGAAGGCTTTTCTATATGGGCAGAGAGTACGTGAATTAAGGCATTTATTTAAAAATTAACTTTTTTCTTAACAGAATGGACAGCTCGAATGAATTTGTTTTCGTACAATTCTTGTACACTTTCCTTTCTACTCAGATTTGAGAATTTGGTGGGTTCAAGCTATTTGGTGGGCCAAGAAATAAATAAAAAGTTTCTGTGCAAGTGGATACAAGATCGTTCTGTATTCATCGTTACGTAAAGTCGTTTTGTACCCGAATTGTTCAAGGAGGTGTTTGTCCCAAATTTTCGCAGCATATACCATTGGTGTGAGATTGAGTGATCTGTGTGCCTATTTCAAAGGATCAAGACAGTCAATCCAATGTTAAGGGAATTGAGCATTGAGTATTGACGTATGACGTGGTGAAGCCCAATATTTTAGGAAACACCAGAGGAAATTGCAATCTGCAGTCGGAAGGGAACTGTCTCCTGGAGCAGTTTCATGTAGCTCTGAGCGTTGAAGGCATAGGCGGCGATTAGGGGGGGGCGAGAGGGGGCAGATGCCCCCACTTTTTCCCGACAATTCGACTCGTAAAAATTAGGATATTGAAATTGAAAAACTGAAACAAGAATGAACTGTTACTGCTACTTACATCCAATTCAGCCATTTTACACCGGACATTAGCAACAACAAAAAAAGGGAAGAAGAATTTTTAGAAGGAATCGGTCCTGGCCTTATCCCAGCATTTCCTTGGTATGACTGAGGGAAACAAGGAAAATCTCAGTCAGGATGGTCGCCATCGTGCGTCCTTCAGATTACAATGGGAGCAGCTCTTCCTGGCATTACAATGTAGAGCACTTTACGTTTTCAGATTTCCAAATTGTCGATTGTCAGGTAAAAGAGTTTTATAACGCGAAAATATTCTTTGGAAAATTTATGCTGAACTTTAAACGCAGAATATACAAAGATAACGATAAACAATAAATTACTTAAAAATTAATATATTTATTGAACACGAAATTAAACAATTTGTAAAATGTGTATGCGGAGAGAGAATACACTAAAATGTGTATTGAAGTACAAAATGTGCCAAAACATGTAAAGAAAACGTTAGAACAACTGATTACGTTTCAACCACAAAAATAATAATTAAATAATAAACAACCGGGACCCTTTATTATGAATTGTGTTAAAGAACATCCTGTTATTTATGCAATCTCACTTTTGAAAACTCTACTAAAAAATTCTTCAAACATTTTTACACTGATACAAATACTCAAATCTACCTTGTCCCTAAGACCAGTGGGAAAGGTGAACCGATGGTGTTTTGCCATTACTTTCCGTTGAATGATGATGACTGCATAAGGACGGGACCTATATATGATGGCCATTAGGAGATGGTTGGAAAGCCGGAAACTGATAAGCTAAATTAAATTGAAATGCAAAAGAATGCGAGACTCTTATTGTTCTAAATTAACCAAATCTTTGGTTTTGATTGATATAAAAGAAACAAATTAGTTGAATTAGCACATACGTACAAAAGGTGCCGACCGGGTGGTCGAGCGGTCTGCGGCGGTAGGCTATCGACTCAACGGTCCCGTGTTCTTCGAGTCCCGGCATGGGTGTGGATTTTAACACTTAACAGCTAAAGGCAAGTCGTGACGGGCCGAAGTCCAAAGTTACTAAACTGGCCCATATAAAAATAAAGTTTACCAAAGTTTTTTTTTTTTTTTTACGTACAAAAGGTAACTAGAAACGTAAAGAAACTATCAGAGTAATGATTACGTCCAGTTTTCAATCAACCTATAACAAGACCATCAACAACATTGGTTTAAAACATTTTCTAACTTACATTGGTAGTGAATTTCTATCGAATGTGTCCACATATTAAACGTTTTGCCTCATTGTTGATATTTCCCTCCTCCCCTCCACGAGCCCCTTTCAGTAGACGTTTGTTCCACCCGAAGTCTGAAAAATGCACTGCATATTCCTCTTTCGCTCTCTCCTTGGAGTTCAGACATAAGTTTGGAAACATTGAGCCAATTTAGGGGGTTCCCCTTCAGATCTAGATTTGTTTGAAAGCAATCTAGCTGCTAAAATATACTATCCAGAAATTTAATAAAATTTACAAGCTCTGAAAATATCTATATTGAAACTATCAGCGTGATGGGAAGTGTGATTATTTTAAATGAGTGTGATCATTTTAAATTATTGTAATAATTGTAAATATGGCAACTAAAAGCAAGACAAATCAGTGTCCGGCTCGACTGTTCAGCCGTATTCAGAACATGACCATCAGCCGAAAGACGGTCAAAATGGCCCTATAGATCTATAGTTTAAAAAGTTCTCTGAAACACTCATGTCCCCACGGGGTATCGAAACCGGGATCATTTGATTACAAGGCAGCAAGCATTTCCACTCACGCACTGATAACACAAAAAGCAATTAAATAAATGAATAGAATCAATGTCAAATGGAAGAACCATGAATACCATTGTCTTTGATGAGTGATACAATCAAAGCTTAATACTTGTTTTGGGAAAGCGTGTTTTGACGTAAAAGTAAGGCCACTACAACTCTTCAAAAAATAACACTCCTGAAAACGAAGTACTGACCACTCTAACTCAGTAAGTTGTGTTAATAAAGAATAAAAAGTTTTGCAAGCACGAAGTTGCTATCTTAAGGTCAAATACGTGATGGTCACTGATGCGTCAAATATGATTCTGCAGTGTGTGGCAACAACACATTGCTTTTAACAAGTCGTTCCATTTAAGTAATACGAAAATGATGTTCACACAGATAATAAAGTAATTGAACGCAGCTACGTATGAGACATCGATTCTTATGAACTATTTCTCTTTCCTTCTTTCTCTGCTGCTAAATCCAAGATTGACATTGTTGGAAATTACTGTTTATATCGGGAGATAAACATAAGACATGTCTAGTGAAAGTGGACATCATTGTAGTCTCGTATTGTTGCAATACCTAATTAGAGGACACTGGTGAATGCTTGTAATAGCACTGAAGCAGATCAACACAGGGTGGCTACTACACTGAGGTTATTCGATTCTTTTGCATTCAATCTGGGAACAATTTAAAGAGTGCAACTAACATTGACTGAATTGTTATTAATGTCCTAAAACGTTTTGCTGAGCTTCTAAGGAGAGGATGTAAGGTTTTTGATAAAGTAAGCTTCGGACCACTCTGTTCAATGAACTCCGGCGGGAGTTGGATCCGTGACCATACGCACAGAATCTCACCACTATTTTTCAGAGTCACTAAATTAAGTTGGTTATGTAAAGTAAAACCGGCATAATTCGCACGGAATTGAGCGTTATAAGAGAAAACTTGGACAAGGAAATTAGGGAACGTTACAACGAGAAAATCTGCAGCGGGACAAAAGATCAGATACTGGACTATCATTGGGAAACGAAGATATCTCATAACCTTATACTACACAATTCATCAAAAAGTGAGAGCAACCAAGCCGTCGACTGAGAATTATAAGGTTCTATCTAATATTAAAATTCTATGTAGTTAGAACCTTATAATTCTCAGCTGACGAAGTACCAAAATGAATTACATTCAAAGTCTTTCGCTTTGCAAGTCTACAGCGTGTCCAGATCACAACCTTTGAACACCGCGGTCCAAAAAGCAAAACTATATTAAGAAACAGGATTGTGTCTATATTTTTAGTAGACTTGGTGGCAAAGTTCTCGGAGAACCACAGTCACGATGACCAATGAGAACATTTTTTACCTGAATCGCTCTACAGGAAACGGCCTTGCGAAGGTTACATAAACTGGAAACTGGATGGAAAACGGATACAAGTAATACTAAATATTTTTTTAAAAGTATTAATTAAATTAAGTGTGAATTTTAACACTGGGTATGCATGTTTGTACTCAGCCTCCGTGATTTAATGGTTAAGGTTGTGGATTTCAGAACGGTGCTGGGGAGGTGCAGGTTTGAGTCCTGCTGCCTGCCATCCTGACTACGAAATTTTCTATTTTTTTTTCCTCATTATAATTTATACTAATATCGGGATGATATTTAAACTACGATTTTGGAAACTACATTTCTCAATTCTTTCCCAGAAGAATGTTTGCCGAAAGATGTCATCGACTCAGATATGTTATGGGTTTTGGACACAAGTAGCTGCTCAGACCAGAAAAATGTATTGAAGAAGTTATGGTAAAGAAAAACACATATTAATTTTAGATGTGAGTCATCTGCTTCTGCCCTGGTTTCTTCCACGCAAAATACATAAGAAAACCAAATCAGAAAGATAGACATAGCCAGAGAGACAAAGAGAGGGGAGATAAAAGAGAGATGTCCTTGAAATCGTACTTTCATGGCTCCATAACAACCAGAAACATCGTTCCATAAACCAAGAGGAATCCACAATTACCTCAACAACGAATTTGATCATGAAGAAAGAAAAATCTTGCTCTGAGGCTGAGTATCCTGGTTTCTGGACGATATGGAGGTCAAGGGCTCTTCTCCCCACTACTTTTTCTTTAAACGACCAGTTCTGTTCCTTACTTACTGGATCATAGAATCAAGTTGGATGAGAGCATCTGTTACAGCAGCTGGTCTTCCTCCTTTTTGTTTTTGTCTTTTTACAATCACGATTTTTACTCCGCTGTACGATCTAGAATAACGACCTCCTTTTGGTTTTCTTACAAGAAATTTATAAGGAAATTACAAGACGCATGATGTGCAGTAAAATATTCAAATAAACTGAGCCACAGAAAATCACAGTACGTTATTCATAAGGCAACCATTAAAGTTCTGTAGGATTTTGACCCTATAAAGGAAAACGCGATTCTATAAAATAAAACGTACCTGAATAATCTGAAATGGTTTCCATCAGTAGTAATGACTTGTCTCCAACGCTTGGGAAGGCTATCAATCAAACGAATTAATTATTTTATCTTTTGATTATGTGTACTTAACATTTATATCATAGCAAATAATTATAGACTATAGATGTTCTTTTCTGAGTAAGGCGTTTATTGATCAAACTTTTTATAGTATTTCAAATGTTGCTGGAGCAAAACTGACTCTCTTATAATTTTGTAGCGAGAATACTATAAAATGAAATTAAGGTTTGAGGTAAACTTTTAAAATAAAAAGATAAAACCTACTGGAATATGTTCTACGTTGCTCTTATTAACCTACAAAAAAAAAAAAAAAATCCAGTTGCGGGTTTTCCATCATTTAAAAAAAATACCAGGTGTAAATCCGCTGTTTGCCCATAGATGGCGTTCGTGAGCGTATAAAGCTACCATGGGCACGCCAGACCTACTGTGTGGATGAGTTGGACCTCTGGCAACACGAATCAGTGCACATAATCATCAAGTGTAGACAATACCCTGCACAGTGTTCCGTTGGTAAGCATGGCTAGTTTTGTGTCAGAAAACGAGCATATGAGGGAAGCTCTGCTTTTCTGCTTCCACTTGAAGAAATCGGCTGCCGACGCGCATCGAATGCTTATGGAGGCCTATGGTGACAGTGCGTTATCGGAAACAACGTGCCGAGGTTGGTTTTGTCGGTTCAAAGACGGCAATTTTGACCTGAGTGACAAGAAGGGTGAAAATCGGCTCAGGAAGTTTGAGGACCATCAGTTGCAGGCGCTGTTGGACGAGGACGACACCCAATCGCAACAAATGCTTGCCGAGCAATTGGGCGTTACTCAAGCAGCCATTTCCATGCGTCTACGTGCCATGGGAAAGGTTCAGAAGATCGGAAAATGGGTGTCGCATGAATTGACCGATCGGCAGCTGGACAGACGCCAACACACATGCGAAATGTTGCTCCCCAGACAAAGATGAAAGTCGTTCCTGCATTGAAAAGTAGATATATTTCGCGAATCTGAAACGCCAGAAATCGTGGGTTGATCCCGGCCAACCATCAACATTTTCCTCGAGACCAAATCGCTTCGGCCGGAAGACGATGCTGTGTGTTTGGTGAGATCAACAGGGTATCGTGTACTTTGAGCTGTTGCAACCGGGTCAAACTATCAATGTCCACCGCTACCACCAACAACTGATCAACGTGCACCGTGCTCTGTGTGAAAAAAGGCCGGGGTATCAACAAAGACATGACAAGCTGATATTCCTTCACGACAACGCCCTATCGCACACGTAAAAAAGTGGTCCAAAACTACTTGGAGACACTTAAGTGGGAGGTGATACCCCATCCTGCTTATTCACCAGACCTGGCCCCTACAGACTACCATCTGTTTGCGTTCATGGGTCACGCCCTCGCTGAGCAGCACTTCGATTCGTATGCAGACGTCCGAAAATGGCTTGATGAGTGGTTTGCCTCGAAAGAGCAGGACTTTTTTTTGGCGTTGTATCCACAAATTGCCCGAAAAGTGGGCAAAATGTGTAGCTATCGAGGGAAAGTACTTTGAATAGCTTGTTTTGTGCTTTCTATGAACACATCATGTGTTTTGCTGACTATAAAACAGCGAATTTAAGCTTATACACCTGGCAGTCCACCATCTTGGCTATTCCCATCTGATCTTAGTTTTTGGCGCTTAACTCCTAAACCAATGAACGTAGAAGGCTTGTTCTTTTCTTTGATTATATTTCCAATGCTAGGGGTATTATCACTTTTTCTCCACGAGTAGCCATTTTTGCATAATTTTAGAATAATAATAATAAAAAAAAAAATGTTACCTCTGTTGGATAATATATTTTCTTCCTTATCTCGTATCTAGCAGTAGAGGCAAAATATGAGAAAAATGTTCGAATAAAAGTTATAGGAAATTTTATATGTTTTAAAATGGTGTATATATTTCCACAATGTATAATGTTAATGATGCGTAATGTAACTGTAAGCATCGTGGCATAGGAAACTGATTGTGCTCTATTTCAATGGAAATATCCTGAGAAAATACGATTTAGCATTAAAAAAATATTTTTTCCTATTCTGTGCAAAAAATGTACTGAATAACATACCAAAAGTTTACATTGTTTACAGCCCAGCGTCAAAACATTTTTTTGCATTCATCTCATAAAGTTATCACAGGCTTTAGTGTTGTAAGTTTAAACTCTTTAACAGAAAAGCGTATTAAAAACATATTTTTAATTTCAGGATGAGGCAAAAGTCCAGACACATTCTGTCTGGTAAGTAGAAAATGGCTATAGAGACTGAGTCCAAACGTTGGATAACGGTGAGGGAAGAATGGGCTCCTTGTCGGCCATGAGAGCCGCCATGTTGGATGTCAAGAATTTTAAATAGGAAGGTGACTTATCGCTTTATGCAAGCTCATTCCCAGAAATTCAAGTATATAGTAACGTTTTAACAACGTTTAGGAAAAAAAGGAACTCTGAGATCTGGGATAAGGTTTTTCATTCTTACGTTGCAGAAGCAGCATGGCGCTAAGTCTTGACGAACGTATCGAAATTGTGTTTGTGTGTGGTGACCACAATACCAATGTAATTGCAGGTGAATTGAAAGCGCGTCATACGCAGAGACCAGACAGAGCACACACGACAGTGTTCAAGATATTGAAGAAATTAGAGGAGACGTGATCTGTGCCCGACAGGGGACGTAGTGAACAGCCAAGGAACGCAATCGACGAGAACAGAGCAACGGCACTTGTGTCAACCATTTTGAAGAGGTCCACACGTTCGACAATTACAGGCGAAACCAGCTGTCAGTCTGAGGTCCATGGTGAGGACAATAAACAGAAACATCCTCATTGGTCTGATGCCAGCCAATCATGGACAGAAAACAATAAAACAGAAGGTGTGTGCAAGATCATGGTGTGATGTGGGATTGGGGCACAGGAACGATGTGACATGATGACCTTTCTATTTAAATTCTCTACATAAATTCAACGTGGCGACTTTCAAGATGGCCGACATGGAACCCGTTTTATCACCGATATCCAACATTTGGTCTCACTCCCTATAGCCATTTTCGACTTACCAGTGTTTCTATACTTTTGCCTAATCCTGAAATTAAAAGAGAATATTATTTTTTTTGTTACGTTTTTCTGTTAGAGTTTTAATTGGGAAGATTAAAGCCTGTGAAAACTTTGTAAGCGTTCGTTCTAGGTGAAAAACGGTAACAATAACTCAGAAGAAAAAAATATATTTCATTTTACACTTCTGCAAAATAATAATAATAATCTCTGTCTTTAAACAGTGTAAACTTTTGGTATGTTATTCAGCATATTTTTCTGCATAGAATAGCAGAAAAATATTTTCATTGCAGTTATTTTAACGCTAAATCGTATTTGATTTGGATATTTCCATTGAAATAAAGGACAGTTACTTTCTAATGCCACGATGTTTGCTGCTACATTACGCATCTTTGACATATATTTGGGCAATACATATATTTACATCATTTTAAATATTATAAAATTTCCTATAACTTTATTTGAACACTTTTTTTCATATTTTGACTCTGCTGATATGTACGAGGTAAGGAAGATAATATACTACTCAGCAGAGATCTCTATATTTTATTTTATCGTAAAATAATGCAAAAATGGCTACTTGTGAAGCAAGAGTGTTGATAACCTTTCATGTTGCTCATGACATTGGAAATTTATTAGAAAAATGACGAACTTTCTACGTCCATTGGTTTAAGAATTATTGGTCATAAACTAAGTACAGATGGGAAATCCAAGATGGCGGACTATTTTTTCAAAATGTCGGAAAACTCGCAACTTGATTTTTTTTGTGGATTTTTTGTCGGTTAATAAGGTTTCATATTTTTATTTTAAATGTCTAGATATGATCAAATTTTGTTGTAATTCCACTGTACCTCAGTGGTAGAGCGTTGGCGTAGCATTCAGGTGGTCGTGGATTCGATCCCAGCGGCCGACCATCCTGACTGTTTTTTTTTCAGTGTTTTGCTTCAGTCCCACTAGGCAAATGCCGGGATGACACCTTCAACGTAGGCTCTGGCTGTCATCTTCCCAAATCCTTTCCTCTCCCCTATCTCGACCTGAAACTTAGATGTCTGAAGGCGATAAAGAAAATTCAAGATTCAAATTCAACTTGCACTGCCTCTTTATCTTGTACGCAAAGCCTAATTAAACAATGCAATATACTTTGTGTTTAAATTAATAGCTTCCTTTTCCACAGCTAAAATATCTGTAATTTTTCCACAGTTGCCCAACGTGGATTTATGTTTAAAATACAGAGAAAATTGTAAAATACAATCTCTCAAATTTTACGTCTAACTTTTTCTAAGTTGACTCTCAGAAGTCGAACAATCTATTAGAGGTAGATATATCATATTTAAAAAAGAAAGAGAAAAGATGGGGGGATGCTCCGAAATATCCTGTATGAAGGCAAAGTTTCGTTAAATATTGGATGCTAATATGGTAGCTCTTACGGAAGACGTTTCAGTTAATTGGAGAATCTGCAAAGAGTTCAAATTTGTATTATTAAAAAAAAAATCGTGACAGAATGGCGCCGAGTACATTTCCAAGGAACAAAAATATGCTTGTTTATGACAGTGAGAATTTCTCCTATATTTTGCAATATGGTCCTTTGTGAGACAGAAAAAAAGAAAGGCAAAAAGAAGCTCCTCTGCTCTGAGATTGCATAATATGTATTTTTAGGAGTGTATTTTAAAAATGAGTAGGGTAAACTCTGGTATACTCGTGATACAAGTAATCTCGTGATAATTTTTACGAAGCTTGTCACAGGTTTACCTGAAGAAGTAAGCAGTTGACGTTCGACTACTAGATGCCAGCACCACTGAGCATCAGTCTGAGACAAGGAATGCGTTGCTCTGACTTGTTTTAGAAAGAGCTTCTTGTTTTAAAAATTTACAGTGAAAATGTAAGAAAAACCATCATAATTTTATATCGAGTTTGTCAAGTACTACTAGTTGAGGATTTATTGTAAAATGTAAAACACACTTAGAAACTTGAACTTTGCGCATATTGAAACCAATTACTTGTAGGCATGTGTAGAAAAATTGCTTCCGCGCTATATTGCTTGGTCAGTGCTACCAACCCTTACGTATTGCACATAAATTCTTATTTTCCTTTGTGTTTTTTACACTATTTGAAATGTGTATAAAGATTAGACAAAATTTATGTGTGCTGATATGAAAATTAAATGTGTGGCATGAGCATAAAACGTAGTTCACTCTTGTTTGAAAATTAATATTGTATAATTATTACACACATATCAGTCCCAAATCAATGTTACCAACATTGCAGTGTAAAAGGATAAATAAATAATGGCTAAAGAAAACCAATAAAGATGGTAACGTCTGTGAAACGTTTGGTGGAAGTTACAGTGACGACATTAACTGTAAAAATGGTGCAAAATGGATTGTGTGCAACTTTTGTCATGTGTGGTATCACTACAGTTGTCAGAAAATACCGGACAATCATATTGCTTTTATGTGTGTTGCTTGTATCACTGGCTACATTCATAATCTAGGTTTCTTGTTTCCATTTTATTTTTCATTTCGAAGTGTGATGGTGTAAGTCCATGTTAAAATAGATGAGGTAGGTTCAAATTAAAATAGTTTATACGTAAAAATGTCTTGTTGATGTAATTTTATTTAATTCTTGGTTTTATTAGGTTTTTGTATAACCAATGACATAGTGTATTTGTAATATCATAATATCACGAGATTGACAGCATGTTGTCACGAGATTACCTGAACTACCACGAGGCTACCTGAACTCAACCTACACATTAAAAAATACATAAAAATACATTTCTTTAAATAATATTATCGTACAGTGTGCACTACAAGGTACGACCTTTATTGTGCAATAGTAATAGTGGAAACATTTTTATTTACCTGCTTGTAATGAACAGAATTGCAAAAGTGTCACGAGTATACCAAACTCGTAGGGATGTCAACGACTCGAGTCGCGACTCGGTCAGACTCGAGTCGAGTCGAGTCGGTGCTCAGTACCTACTCGAGTTGAGTCGAGTCGGCGCTCACTGTGCTCGAGTCGAGTCGAGTCGGCGCTCAGTAGCTGCTCGAGTCGAGTCGAGTCGGTACTCAGAACTGCTCGAGTCGAGTCGGAGCTCACTATATGCTCGAGTGGAGCCGAGTCGGTGCTCAATATGTGCTCGAGTCGAGCCGAGTCGGCGCTCACTATGTGCTCGAGTCGAGCCGAGTCGTTGCTCAGAGAGATTCACGCTGCGACTCAGTTACAGTGAGTCGAGCGTTAGACTCGCCGTTCGAGCCGAGCGGATTGACAGAACCGTCAGAAAAGGAGTGAGTGGACGATGTCATAGTAATGCAAAGTTATCCTACCTCATAATTTATACACAGCTATCTCGGTTTTCTACATGTTCAGTTATTCGAGAAAGAACAACAAATTACGTTGCCAAGGAGATCAATAAACTAACTTCACATCGACCATCATGCTTTCTAGTATCATTGTTTCCAAAGTTAGTAGGAAAAAGAAAGCAAATAGTGAAACTAAATTAACATAAAAAATAATAAGAAACTTTTTAAAGACATTCTTTGCTTAATCAATTCGTACTAAAAAGTAAAAATCATAATTTTGTTTATGCATGCCTAAAAGAAAAGCATGAGGCGCGCTTTCATATACAGTAACTTCATAAATTCTTGAAATGACGCACCCCATTCTTTTCTTTTTAGTCATGCATAAAGAAAATTATTTTTATACTTTTTAGTACGAATTGATTAAGAAAAGAATGTATTTAAAAAGTTTTTTTTTCGAGTTATTTCGATGTGAACGACTCGCTCCACTAGAGTCGCGACTCAATCAGACTCGAGTCGAGTCGAGTCAGTGGCCACAATTGCTCGAGTCGAGTCGGCGCTCACTATGTGCTCGAGTCGAATCGAGTCGGCGCTTAGTAGCTGCTCGAGTCGAGTCGAGTCTGTACTCAGAACTGCTCGAGTCGAGTCGAGTCGGTACTTTGAACTGCTCGAGTCGAGTCGAGTCGGTACTTTGAACTGCTCGAGTGGAGCCGAGTCGGTGCTCACTATGTGCTCGAGTCGAGCCGAGTTGGCGCTCACTATATGCTCGAGTCGAGCCGAGTTGCTGCTCAGAGAGACTCACGCTGCGACTCGGTTACAGTGAGTCGAACTCGAGCGACG
The DNA here is from genome assembly GCA_022664845.1 of Lepisma saccharinum. Classification (NCBI taxonomy): domain Eukaryota; kingdom Metazoa; phylum Arthropoda; class Insecta; order Zygentoma; family Lepismatidae; genus Lepisma; species Lepisma saccharinum. The sequence continues at coordinate 5,709 of JAGDQP010035883.1, read as the reverse complement.
ACTCGACTCGAGCCGAGCGGATTGATATCCGTATACCAGAGTTTACCCTACTAGTCATGACAGTTGGCATTTGTAGACACTGTAAACCTTTCACATGTACTACCTCCTAACGTCCTAAAAGGGATTTCAGTATCGAAAGATGTTAGAGCTGCTGTTCTACTAACTCCAATCCCGTGAAAGGATTTTGGCCATGTAAGCATAATTTTTTTATAAAATAGGTTGGCAACACTGACAACTACAATGTTTTGGTACGGGAAAACCCACAGTACTTTTTATTGTGTGGCATAATGTTCAGATTTAACGTAATGGGAACAACTTGAACAATTGATTATTTAAACAAAAAAAATAGTTGGCAACATTGAATTTCTGCACAAATCAAAACTTCCAGTGATTCTGAGCTAGTCCAGGCAAGGTCTTTCCAGTGACATCTCAGCCACGTCTCTACACCTTGTGAATCAAGATATATATTTTTGGGCACGGGCTGCAACATTGACAACGCGGGGGAGGGGTGCCTGAGGCGGGAACACCCACGGTACGTTGCTATTGTGTCAAATATTGTTTATACCAAGGTTGGTGCTATGTCTAAATTAACGGCAGAAATAAAAAAAATATAGAAAATAAGTTGACATCACTAACAAATGGGGTACTTGGGGACATAGATCCCTTTCAGTGTTTTTGTATTGTAAATAATGTTTATGCCAAGTTTAGTGCAGCTAGGTCTAACTAAATGGAGGCAATTTGAACTATTGATTTTTTTAAAAAAGTGATTGGCAACACTGAATGGGTGCACCAATTAAGACGGTTCTGGATGCTCCGAGCCAAGATCTTTTCAACTACACCGGAAGCATCTCTATACATTATACTTCCTGAAATTTAATATCTGGATACGGATAGACCGGCGGACAGACGGACAACCAAGTCCATGAACGGGATTATAAGTTCTCTTTTTGCTATAACTTCACTATCAAAGGACATAAAACTATCATTTCAGCTTTTTCAGACACGGGAGAAAATATGGAGAAAAGGCAAGTCCGATCTGTAACAATGATACTTGCAAGATAGTAGACTGAGTACCTGTTCTTTGACCTTCCGATTTTCCTATTTTTCCTGTGTGATATCAATTTGTACCAATCACTATTTCTTTACGATTTTTCTTTTCTGACCATTGAAAATGTAACACACTGTAAAAAAAAAGACATTGCTTTAGCAGTGGTCTTAAGCTCCCCTTTTCCGTCTAATACACCTAAAATGAGAAAGTTTTTTTTTTGGGTTATGCTGCAATAAGCTTGAAATTAAACTACCTTATCCTTCTCAGCCTTCTTTCCAGAATAAAATTAAAAAAAGAATCAGACGTAAACCTTGAACTTGAAAATTCATGAAGGAAAGAACTTTCTCTTTTAAGCACGATTCTTTTTTTTTTCTTTATAATTAGTTACGCATTTAATTGATTTACGATAATAACACTCATTTTTTTTCTTTTTGCATTTGTAACGAATAATAATAATAGTCTACGATTATGGAGATACTGTTCATTTATCTGCTTCACATGACATTAATTATTAACATTACCTTGTATTCGAGAAATACAATTCCATAGGTGGAATCCTGAAGGAAAGTTTGATGAGAGGCTTTTTTCTTTCACCATTTCTCTTTATAGAAAATACCATTATTATATAGTTTCAGTTAGACGATGATTCAAACATTAATTTGCATATGAACTGTAGATGGCGGCTAAAAACTTTTGTATATAATTTTAAAGTATCAGTTAAAACAAATAAGTATTTTAATATCTTTTTATTAAACTTTTCTTTGCAAGTACATCCTACTCTTTCCTCCAATTATTTGGATATACTTGTTTGTGCTGTGAATATGCTATTTCTCGTTTTTATGTAATTGTTGCTATTGTTAAACTACACACATTGCTTTTATTACTGGATAATGTGCACTTGTCAGAGTTTTCTGTCTAATTGGTCCTTATCTTATTCTATCATGGATTTTTTTTTTTAAAAAAATCGTAGATAACCTGTAATATAGGAACCCTTCCGACGGTTTTCAACAAATAAGGAAAATACACATAAAGCAAGGTTAAGCTAAATTTAAAGTACCGCTTACATCACATGTAAAAGTGTCTTAATATATTAATTTTTAAAGGCACTAGTAACATTGACCGCTACTCCATCTCTAGAAGGGTCTGATTTTTTTTTCTTTTGTATGTTTCAGTGCTGATTTTTGACCTCTATTTGTATTCTTTCTCGTGCTCATTAAAAAAAAAAATCTTGGTGTTAAATTTTGACTTTTCGGGTTATTTTCAGTCACGAATATTGACTTTTTGCGTAATTGTTTATGCTAGAAGAATGTAGGTGAATAGGGGCTACTTAAAAGAAAATAAGGTGCTTTCCCGTTACTGATCAATGTATTCCAGATTTTAATACAGTAGGACTCCATTAATCCGTCTCCTATGGGACTGAGAATATGGTCGGAACTCAAGAAATGTTGAATTATCAGAGAAGCTTAATATTTAATATTATACAGTAAAGTACAAAAAAATCTGATAATTATGAAGAGCTACAAGTGTACCACCTGAAAGCTGAATTTTAATACAAACTACACCTTGTCAAAAATCCACTGCTTTAACAATAAACACTCATAAAGCAAAGCATTACAACGCAGTGGTCAAGTGTCCCCAGCAAACTGAGTCCACAATGTAGGTAGTGTTTCGAGGAGAAGTACAAACATCTGTCGAAATTCCTCAACCTGCGTCATGGTCGGCTTATATGAGGAGTCGAATCATGGGAGGTCGGATTACCGCGGTTCTACTGTACAAAAAAAAAAACATACTTTTGTACTGCTATGGTTTAAATAAATATCCACTCACTTACTTTTTAAAAAAGTTGATTTTACAAGGAACGTAACCCACTTGGATACAGGGTTGGTACAATATAAATATACACTCATAAAAATCGAACAATTACAAATATGAACGCGTGCTTTAAAATAGGCTATCACAGGGAATGTCTATAAGTTTGTATCAATAGCTTACAAATGTTATATGTGAGCACTTTGTTACACGGCAGATATCAACGCAATTCTTCGAGACGAGAACACAATCAACATTTTCCACTCTGACAAGGGTGACTTTCCAGAACGCCACGCGGTACACCCTTCAATATTTCTGATAAGTGAGTAATTTTATTAAACGTATTTGCGAACTTAGGCTTAGCAAATAGGTTGGTACTGTTTTTTGTAAAAATCCGAGCAATTATTCATCCCCGGTTGTGCAAATTTTGATAAAAATTGTATCAAATTTATTAAATTTCCAGTTTTGATTGATATGAAGCGTCCTGTTACGTCAAATTTATGTACAAATTAAATTTTGCCAATTTAAAATATTTTACTTAAGACCTTTGGCTCATGCAGTATGGGTGATGATGGGAGAACTAGTGCAATGAAGAAAGTGAAAAACAAAGAAAACAGAGAACCCGAGAAATCATGCACACGGTGTTTGCTTACCAAACAGTCCATATGGCATGCGCTGGGATCGAACTTAGAACCCCAAGCACCAAAGAAGAGCGAGCGCTCTACCACTGAGCCACCACGACCCCAAAAATGTTACCAATATTGCAGAACTCTTTTCTTTTGATATTTTTCAGCTATAAAAGTTAAAGAAGTTTAACAATTTTCGTTCTTGTTGTAGGTAATGCCACCTTTAACAAGTATGCATCATCAAAATACACCCGACGGAGGGAAACGTTGGAACAAGAAGAAGATAGTTGGTACTCAAAGACTTTAACAAGCCTTTATATTATTTAGAGAATAATCAGACTATGATTTACTTAGGAATCCATGTATTGTTCGTCTCACTTATATAATTTTAATATGTATATAATAAATCACAGCCATATTCGATCCACTACTGGATGAGGCCCCTCCCCGGAGGGAGGAGATTGGTCTACGCTGACCAGACGGGTTGGGAGAGGAGAGCCTAAGCTCTCACTGTGATCGCCACTATCTTTTATTGACAACAGCTCCCCAATTGCATCACGGTACTGGATGGACACCATTCCAGACCCACACACCTTGGAAAGAATCGTTGGTAGTGCCAGGAATCGAACCCGGAACCAATCAATCCGTAGTCAGCAACGTTAACTACTAGACCTACGGGGCGGTCATATATATATATATATATATATATATGGCCGGGAAACCGGGACAGGACCGGGAAACCGGGACTGTCGCCCCAAACCTTAATTCCTCTTGCTGAGACTTAAGGGAACCGACCGGGGTAGACGCCTAATGTCCAATCCATACGTTCACGTCGTGGGGCCTGTTAGTACCCAAGCAACTGCTTGGCGAACGAACATGGATGGGCTGCTCACCAACCCGCATTAGCTGACAGCGTGGTGAGTCAAATGTCAGCACCCCTCCTTTCTTTACATATGATGGTACAAGCAAGGAAACAGCCTCGGAGGCCCTCATTACCCGGAGGACGGAATGCAGCTGGCAACGGCAGCGGTCAGTCCTGCAGGAAGTCAGAGGGTCAAAATGCCCGGGTTTGGACTGTAGACTGCCAGGACACCGACACGGCAACTCGAACGGACCTATACGTGGCGACCCTCAACTGTAAGTCACTTGCAGGAGAGGACAAATTAGAAGAACTGCAGAATGAACTTAAGAGGATTAAGTGGGACATCATAGGACTATCAGAAGTGTGGAGGAAGAATGAAGAACAGTTGGAACTACCGTCAGGGCACACGTTCTACTACAAAGGAACAGAAACTGGAAAAGCGACAGGCGTTGGCTTTATAATTAATAAAGACCTGAAGTCACGAATCACAGAAATTGAAGGAATTTCAGATAGAATCGCACGGGTAGTAATAAAAATTAACAAGAGATACAGTATGGAAATTATACAAGTGTACGCTCCAACAACCTCGCACCCGGAGGAGGAAGTCGAAGACCTATACGAGGAGATTCAGAAGATTTTGGATAGTAGCAAATCGCATTACAAAATTGTAATGGGAGACTTCAATGCGAAAGTAGGAACCAAGCTGAGCAGTGACACGAAAGTGGGAAACTTTGGATTTGGCAAAAGAAACAAGAGAGGAGAGAAATTAGTGGAATTCTCAGAAGCCAACAGACTGTTCATTTCCAATACATTTTTCAAGAAACCGCCCCAGAGGAAGTGGACATGGAAAGGCCCAAATGGGACCAAAAACGAAATAGACTACGTTCTATCAAATAACAGGGCAATTGTGCAAGACGTGTCTGTTCTAAACAGTTTCAAAATCTCGAGTGATCATAGGATGGTGAGATGTAAGCTGAAACTAAATACTAAACTAGAGAGAAAGAAGCTTATCAGAGGAAAACCACCACTTTTAGATCTGGAAAATCTTGGAAAACACAGACAGACATTCGAGATAGAACTAAGCAACAGATTCAGCGCCTTGGAAGAGTTAGAGGATGAAGAAGACATCGATAGCAGAAATAAAATATTGACTGAGATAATAAGAAAAACAGCCAAGGAGATAGCAGGTACCAGAAAGAAAAAAGAGAGCAAAATCTCAGAAGAAACTAAGCTCTTGATGAAGAAAAGAAGGGAAATGAAAGAAGAGGAAAATTGCATAAAGAGGATTGAGTACATAGAACTAAATAAAACCGTAAGAAAGAAAATAAGAGAGGATGTACGAAGATATAACGAAAATCTTGTTA
>JAGDQP010035882.1:6262-19345 GCA_022664845.1 Lepisma saccharinum | reverse complement strand
AAAAGACGTTCTGAATAAATTTTGAAAATACAAAATATTGTTATAAAATATGATTTTTCATTGGAGAATAGTGGCTGGAGTTGAAACCAAAATTATCGAACCATGTCGAATAAATTAAAATTTACTTTTAGCATCAAAACGGTACGCAAAATAATCGAGCAGACATGTTGCTAATTTGATCAAGTATGGAAAATATGCGGTAGCTGTCAAACATGGCTAACCGGGAATTTCGAATAGATATGGAAAAACGGGAGACGAGAAATTGGCATATGATTATTGAAACCTAACGGACCGATATTTATAATGCAAGAATTCGGTCAATAGCGGTCCCATACTAAAATTTAGAACATATTATACATTTTGACAAATAATCTCAAAACAAAATATATAATTTAATGAGGTGAAAATTCCGAAATTATTATGAAAAAGTCCTGGTAGCACTTATATCAGTTTTTTATTCTTCTTAATATGATTTAAGGTAATTTTCCGGAACGGACGAAATCAATCGAAATATCATCAAAAATTACGCTAAATTTAGTGTTTACATCTACCTTTCGTAGACAGGGCTTAGGAAGTACAGGTGATGGAAAGCCCATGCATCTGGTCGCTTCGGTTTAAAAATTGGAACTAAACTAACATGGCGTGGGAGAGCAGTTCTCCCAGCAAACGGAGAAGAAGGCTGATTCACACCAATCAGCAAAAAACAAGTCACGAAGCATTGACTAGGGCCAATCAAAAACAAGCGTTAGATCCAAGTCATTGCTGCGTGACTAACGAAAACCTGGATGGATAACGATAAAAATCCAAAGAAAAATCCAAGCGGAAAACGCTCAAAGAGTCTAAAACCAACCAAAGAGAATGAGCTAAAGAGAACACACTGAAAGAAAACAAAACGGAGACTAAGAAAATAAAAGGGGAGAAAAAATAAAAATAAAAATGGAACAGCAACTAGGCTGTTACAATGTAATATTTTTCTCAACTATTTTTGATAATGCATCATTATGCCAAATATCGTATATCTAGCTCAAACGGCGTTAAAAATGAAGTTTTCGAGTCCGCCATTTTGGATCCAAGATATTTGTGACATTTTGTGATATTTTCGTAAATGGATGGTAATGATGTATCATCATATCATATTTCGTTTTTCTATCTCTAGCCGTTTAGGCTGTGTATTTTACGAAAAATTCATTTTGGCGGCCATTTTGGATCCATGATAGCGACTTTTCAACATTTTGTAATATTTTCTTAATTTACTGGCGGTGATGTACCGTAATACCAAATGTCGTTTTCGTGGCTCCTGCAGTCTAGGCTGTGTATTTTATGAAAAATTCATTTTGGCGACCATTTTGGATCCAAGATGGCGACTTTTCAGCATGTTCTAATATTTTCTTAATCTACTGGTGATGATGTACCGTCATGTGAAATTTCGTTTCTCTAGCTCCAGCCGTTTAGGCTGTGGCACCATGAAATCTTTGATTCCTGGAAAAAAGTCACATAACATGCATATAAAATGTTCACTACATTATCACGCAAACTTTGAATTCTATGAGGTTAGTTAACAGTTTTTCAATCTGATTCTATGCGCTTTATACTGGTGTCAACGAGATAAATATTCTTTCACAAACTTCTTGGTAATATTGAACCTAAATTTTTATAAGCTGTTTACCAAGAATTAGTTTTCGAGTTATGTGCCCTTCTTCCGACAATGTCCTCTATTGCAGCTAGTTTATACGTTCTGAATACCATTCAAGATTTTTCGAACATTTAATTTCTTCTGTACTTGTTACAAATTTGGCTGGTGAGTTCCAATGAGCAGGCTGCGTTCTTTGGCCCCTGATATTTCTTCCTTTGAAATTGTGTTAATTACTTCTATTGCATCTTTTAGTGTTAAAAATGCAGACTCCGTCGTTATTGTTGTGGAGTACAAGTCAACTTTATAATTATATTTCATAAGTTACTGATATCGAGGTTAAACATGAAGCGTAATAATATGTATTTTTCACATGTTAGGTATTTTTACTATATAATTTTAACTTTTTTAAATAATAGTTTTAGCCATTTTAGAACTTGAAAATAAATCCCTCAAAATCTTTTTTTACTATTTCTTTAAAGAGGAATCAAATCCCATCTGCCTATATCACTGAAGATAATCCTATCGCTAACGTTTCTTCTCAAAAGGACCTTGGAGTGGTATTTGACGAAAAACTTCTGCTTGCTGATCATGTGACTTCTATAACTAATAGTTCTATGCGCTTACTTGGTCTTCTCTATAGATTTAGAGAAATTATGGACCTTCATTTATTGAGTATGTTCTACAAAACCTTCATTTCCCCTAAAACTGAATATTGCTCCCCAATTTGGAACATAGCTAGTATTTCTAATCTATCTCGTATTGATTCTGTTCTGAACTTTTTTCTTGCTATAGGGAAAAGAAGAATACCATCAGTACGTAGCTTTAGCAAACCCGAGTTATTATCCGCTGTTGGTCTCCAAGTTTCCTCTTCTCGTCGCAAGCTGGCAGATTTGATGTACTTATACATGATACTTAACGGGAATCTTAGATCTGGAGAGTTGATATCTAAATTTTACTTCCGTGTTCCCTTACGAATAACCAGAAATAATAACCTCCTTCATTGTACCATGCCTAGGCTAAGTATACTGCAGCGTTGCTTATTCCATAGACTAGTAATTATGTATAATAATCTCGATTCAAGTATCGATATTTTCGGATATAAAAGCACTTTCCATCGAACGCTAAATACCAATATCTGAGTTATTCCTCTTGTGTATTATAATCGTCATGTTATTGATATCAATTGCTATGTTATGTGTTGTTTAAAATTTAATTTCATGTTATTTAGTTTGTTCAATGTTATTTAGTTTCTGTGTAAAATGGCAACTCCAGCTGTATCAGAAACTTAATAATAAATAAATAAATTATAAAATTTAAGTATGTGGCTCCTCTTATGATAAAATGGATAATTATGTTAAAATATCACAGTTAGCTAGCAAGGAACAGAACCTAAGAATCCGGGTCCTATTCGTAATGTCACAGCACCATGAAGTAATACTCTTATTAATAGAGGAAGACAAGAAATTTGCTACTTTCATGGAAGCACAGAAGTAATCTATCTACCGTGACATTACACGTGAACTTTTCTGATTTAACATTCCTGACCGTCATTTATGAATATTTGCAAGTTGATCTTGTTTTTGTTAAATTGAAAACCCGTAATCATATACTTTGCTTATGCTTTCAAACAACCAGTGTCGCCTCCTATAAAAAAAGAAAGTCATTATTACGCCTAAACCTTCGTTCCTGTAACAGACGTTACTTTCTGCCTGTTCCATTCATTTCTGAAGTAGGCGCAGTGTCCAAACCATCGACGGTCCAAACAGATAAGGGCGGCCATGTTCGTAGGCCGTATCAGATAATGGGTGAAGTGAATAAAATCGAGTAAATGCTTATACTTGCCTATTTTTAAGTAAATACTTTGAATTAAGTGAAGAAAAAGAGAGTATATATTTTCCATAAGGAGTAATGACTTGCGTATTGAAAGTAAATGCTTCTGTGGTAAGTAAATGTTCGGAACAACTTAGAAGCATTTACTTAAATAAGAGTAAATAAAAATAACTTGCAAGTAAATTCTCAAATGGCGAAAGAAGTAAAAGCAAACTTTTATTCACCTCAGGTGACAGAATACTTTACTCACGAGAAAACATTTTCGAGTATTTGCTTCTTTTTATTCACTTCACCCAGTGTGTTAATAGTTCGTAATGATTATCGGTATTTTAGCCCAAAAGTGGATTTTTGAAACATGCTGGACTATGGCATTTGCTAAGTTACTGTTTCCATTGTAGTAAGTAATTAAACCTGATATCATCAAAACTATTCGACAATAGAGGAAAAGTGTGATATTACGTTCGGGCGGAGTTTTGCTATTTTGACGCGGCAACGAATGTTACAGTGACGCGACGGATCACACATGTTAACCGTACAAAATTGGTAACGAATGTTACTGTACTTGCAGCCAGTGACTTAGTGGCTGAAATGTAGTTTACTGGGAACCTTTTACATGGTTGTCTTGATAAAATTTATCAATTATGATGCTGTTGGAGAAACTAAGTTAGTATTCTGTATTATTGGTAATATAGGCGAGTACAATTTGTAGGCTGCCTGTGACACATTTGATATATTTTGGAAAGCATGTATTCTATAATTGAATTACAAAAGCTTATTCGTATTAATAAATACTAAAATAAGCACCCTCTCATTTAAAATTACCCCCTGAACTTATAAATGTAGTAACATGTAATATTCGTTACTATCAAGTAACTTCCGTTACTGTTTGTAAAAATGCACATTTAGAAAGAAAAATTGAAAGAAATTATTTTCTTCAATGAAATATTAAGAAGATTTTAAATCAAGAAATCAAAACTGTGAACAAAATTTAAGTTTTTCTACCGAATATTGACAACTGTACTTTACAAATGTCGTTGAAGGTTAACAATCAGGAAAATGAAAGAATTAATTCTTAAATCTGATTACTACGGCTCTACAAATCCATGTTCAAAGTATGTTGTAGATGCCAACATTATAAACTGATGAACTTGTGAAATGACCATTAAATGTTTCTTCAAAATATGAGGATTTTATAGTAACGTTTATTATATGAATCTACATTTGCACCATCAAACTCAGTAAAAACGTGAAAATAAAAGATGACACGAAACGAAATAGCTGAGAAATAAAAATCACCCATCTGTTACACTTCGGTAGAAGTATTTTTGTACTTTTCAGAGAAAGTTTAATTTTCAAATTACTTTTGTTGAACAGTTATTTTAAGAAGACCCTGAAGAAAAAAAATCTCAAAATCTTTAAATAAGGAAATGTGCTACAGGAGTTAGATGCAAACGGAAATACAGACGGAAGCAACATCCATGCTTATTCATTGGATAAGTTAGTCGGATCGTACACAACAACAAATGGATAAGACAAAACGAAATAAGAGAAGTAAATAAGCTAGGAAAAAGTAAGTATTTCTGGTGAGAAAGTAAGTTGCTCCGACAGTGGTAGCATATAACTCTAAGAAAATAATTTTATCTCGTAAAAAGAGTATCAAGGATGCCTTGCAAATGGCAGTTGAGGCTTCAGAAACCACAAAAGAGAACAAACATAAGAAGGAAAATAAATGCTGTTTCCTGTATATATCTCCAAATCAAATACAGAAAGTGACATTTATGCTAGGTGCGGAAATTAGACAACGACATTTGATCGAAAGAGAAGTGGAAAATACATGTACGAAATACAACATGGGGGTAACTCAAAATAAAACACCCTATATCGTGATGGAACAAAACAAACATAAATTCAAAACTTAAAACAAAGTATAACATAATGGATTAACTAAGATGGACACTGCTTGGATTAAGATGAGTTATAAAACTATTTCAAGTCCATATAAACCTTGTATCTGACTACTTTTTATCTTCCAGTAGAGAGCTACCCCAGAAAGTTCCAACTTTCCTTTAACAAACACCCTGCATCTCTGCAAGAAGACAGGCAACATTGTTTATAGCTAGAAGATTTTTCCATGGTTGAAGAATACTTGAAGCATCTTTAAGTTTGATAAAGTAAAGTCTTCAGCTCCGAGACACAGGCGACAGTGTGTGTTGCTAGAAGGTTGTTTCAATTAGGGAATTCTTCAAGTGTTCATATAGTGCAATGCAGATAAGTCGGAGCCAAAGTTTTTAGAGGAAGGAGTGTGAAAGGGAGAGGAGAACTGGTAGCGATGGAGACTTTCTCTGAAGGCGACTGTTTGAGTCTAAACGCCGGAGAGGAGAGGGAAGCGGGTATAATGAAGATAAATTGGACGCAGTAGAGAAAAATATAAAATAATTGATAACGTGTCATTGTTATGAGTTTTTAATATATTCGAGTTATGTTGAAATTTCGTTTAACGTCCTTAAATAATTATTTACATTGTTACATTTTATTTAGCAAGATGTTTATACATATTGATCGTTCTCATTAGCTGCTTTGTTTGTTGTATTCTGATATATTTTATCAGATGTTAAGTGATATTAACTTATCCCCGATCTTTCAAAGTTTAATACATGGGGGTGGATCAAATGGATAATGGACAGGAGCCACAGAATGGAAGCAACAAGGTTTATTTAAATTATAATCGACAAAGTTACAGAAACACCTTTTCCACTGTTTCATAATGTAGTGAATATCCTGCTCGTAGAACTCCTTTGGCTGAGATCGGAGCCAGTTGCGAACATCGTCAATGACTTGATTTTCCCAGTAGAAGACCATTAAATACCTTTCTAAACAGACCAAAGATTTGTAAGTCTCTTGGCGATAGATCAGAGCTAAACGGTGGGTGTTTAACGCTAAAAAACGAATAACACCACGTTGCTCTTCTTTACTGGCAAACATTCCGCCACAGCAGTTGAAAAACTGCCTGCCTGTCTGTTCGCCTTTTCGGACAATACTGCTACCCGACCGCCGAAGCATATCACGTCTTCACGTGCAACTGTCTAGGACCAGTGCATTATATCGTAGGGCTTTCCTTCCTTACCTCCCGCTTTACCTCTAGACAAGGTTGTCGACATACACATACATCAAAATAACCCAATACATCCACTCTTCAATTTTCATTTGATGTATATTCATATGAATAAATCAGTAGAAAATGAGCCAACAAAAGTTCAGTGCCACGAGTTATTTGCAACCAATGAAATTGGATGATTTTAAAAGTAGAAAATGTTTGTTTACATCATCCTGAAACAATGTTCTCGTGGATGTAAATTGACTGATACTGTTATATAGTTTAATAGGAACTTAGAGTTCCTTAAATAAGAAGTCTTATATGCATTCATTAATTTAAAACGGTATGTAAATAAAGTTCAGACAATTAATTCTACACTAACAGATCAGTGTTAAAATTTCCCAAGATGCATTGACAAAAGTAGGAAGACCTAAAGAAATTTAGGCACAATCAAGCTAATTCAACTATCTTTGTAATCAGGAAATGAACGTATACTTAATCACTATAAAAACCCTTTCGGGGTAAAGGTAAGAGTTACGCAAGAATTTTACTCACAAAAGAAGTGATATCCATTTTGCGAGTTATTTTCTTTGTGTCAATATGGCGGAACTGTTTCATTTGTAATAAAATTAAGAGACTTCTTAGTATCCTCCCTTCACCCATAGTGACACAAAGAACATAACTCGCAAAATGGATGTAACTTATTTTGTGACTATAATTCTTGTGTCACTCTTCCCTTTACCTCGAAAGGGTTTTTATACTGATATCAATTATTTTGTAAGTCTGTCTGTTAAAAAGAAGTGCACAGTCTTCATACAAGAGATCGATTTTGGAGCATGGTATGTTCCGTATCTCGAAAACGGTAACACCTATAAAAAAGAAGTTTCGATTTACCCCAACTTCTTGGGGTACGCAATTGACCGCCAAATCCCCCAGTACCACCCATTTGAAGCTAAAACAGAAAGAAAGACAGAATGACAGACAAACTTTTCTATCATTTTTGAAGATTCTGTGATTCGACTGAAAAAGTCGTAACTTTTGAACCCCTTCACCGATTTTGACGTGCGATACACAGTTTGAAAAGTATTGAAGCGTAGATGAAGATTCCGCAAGTTTCGTCAGCCTATATGGTCTGGGGTTAGCGCTATCATCAGAAATGTGAAATTTTGAATTTTTTTCCACACCGACTTAGGGAGTCCCAGGAGGTCCTAGCAATTCATTTTTTTTTCTGTGTTTTAGTATGGCAAAGAGCTTTCAAATGAAAGTTCAAGCATAAAAATCGGGCTTATAGTTTGGTAGATCCAAAACTAGCTGTATACATAGTGCTGCTAACAGACTCATTTGTCAGTGTCACTCGAAGAACTACCATTATTCATGATACTCATTCATACCATCTAAATTATCCAAACTTCGAGGCAGACTATCCTGGCTTGGGTTACCCTATATTTTCCCTAAGTTACAGGAGACAAATTTCAGAATGGTATCTTAAAATAATATCAGATGCACTGCGAGTCTATTCCTTTTCCCACGGCCAGAGTAAAGTATTTAATTTGAGAGACTGTAGTCTTAAAATGTTGACTAAAGATCAGAAAGTTTATATAAACCTTCCAGAAATAAATTCACACTTAATAATAGGAAGTTTATATAAATCTTCCAGAAAAAATTCAGACGATAAGTTTTGGTTTTAATACTCATATTTTAAAGTAATTCCACATATTTCTTTACTTCGTTAAGTAGGCAGCAGACTCATAAGATAATTTTCTACTTCACAACAATCTGTATCCATGTATTCGATGTTACGGCTTTCGTACTTGGCGAATGCCACATGTTGTAACTATTAAATACCTTTCTAATAATAAAAAACTCCTGAAACTGTTTATAAATTAACCCTTTTGGCATTGAAATTGATTGTAATTCAGACTGAAAATCTATTTGATCAAAATTATTGTTGAATATTTTGCTCTATTAAAGACTTTCGGATATGACCAAAAGAAATGAAAAGAAAATTAGAATTCAAGAATTTGAACACAATTATTATTTTAAACAATATGATTTCGGAATTATATATGTGTGTATGGAAAACCATTTTACTTGGCGCAAAGACATTTAATTACTATTTCGCGCCATAAACACTTACAAATAAGGAAACTAAATATAAGAAATGTTGAAATATTAAATAATTTTATAATTTATTTGGAAATTTTAAATATAACTTGTAATTTTTCAAATTATTTGTAATAAAACTATTTTGGTTCGGCGGAAGCCTTACTACCGCCATCTTCGCAGGGTATAAAAGAGCCTGCATCTCATTATATCGTTATTCTCTCTTGGGTTTCGGCCCGAGTTATCAATAGGTGCCAAGGATAACCTATTGTTTTATTTCAGTTATTCCTTTTGTTCTGGGATTTAGATAACATTAGTTTTATGGGTCAGCACAGAATCGTCGCTTTTGGTCGGCTGCATACTGAGCTTGCATGTTAGTAAAGATAGGGTCCCCATTTACTAATTTGCTTTGCTTTATTTTCTTTCAAATACCACGCAAAGGCGGAGCAGTTATAAATGTACCTCGGGGTGATCATATCATATCATCGAAATGAAAATACTAAGCGCTTTTTGAAATACGATGGTCTACAATTTTCGTCAAAAATTTCTCTGCTTTCCCTTTGTGGGCAATGTTTACAAGAGAAGTTCTGATAAGTATAAACGTTCATAGTTACACGGTTCTGATGGCTCATGAGGCTTGAAAGTACTTGCAAGATTTATTAAACCGCTTATATTCTCATTGAAATTTTTCACGAAGAACAAACTAGTAAAGAACTATGAAATACTACTGACAGAGCAGAACTTTTCATGAAATACCTTCTAACACACGTATTTCTTAAAATGGCGTAATGTTATTTCAATTGAATTGCTCTCTACCTCTTAAAAGAATATGTCAAAATTTCCATTGAATAACAGAATATTTATGAATTTCAGAAACTAAATCATTTTCCATATACGATCCGATTTTGTAGAACTTCTGTGACTATTAATTACGTTTCTATCTTATTTCGACAAGGAAGTGCATAGGATGACTGACTAAGCTAGTTAGCAAACAAGACACTTCATAATCTGTCTTCAGTTTGTGTTTCGTTCTGATTTTATTTCGGTATCACAGTTCGTTTGTCATCTTATCGTCGATTTTATTCTGCTATGAGTTGATAATTACGATTTACAGATCCCTAGTTACCCCACTTAAGAAAGCAATGTTAGAACATTAAAAGAAATAATTGGGTTATAGGGCTTTCAACACAGTTCATTATTATCGATTTATGAACTGCCCAATCATTTTTCCGAATGGAAATACGAAGAGCGATAAGTTATCTCTCGTAAATTATATTTGAAGTCAAAAGTAAGATGAGTAAGATTACTTTACTTGATCATTACTAACCTCTATAAATTACATACACATTGCAGAAATATTATTCGGGGAACATAATTTCTTTAACATGGAAATAAAAAAAAATATTAAAACTTATGTAACACCTGACATACTTACGGAATTAGCTTTAAGAATACAATTTTTGGTGTAATTGTATTGTAAATATGATATATGATAGTAATTTAGCCCGGATGTAATTACATATCCATATGTTTACCGTAAATAAGAAAAGATACAAACCACTCGAATCCAACATAAAATCTTAATAACTGTTATTAACTACTAAGGTATCCCTGCTACGAAACAACAGGTATAGCTCATCAATTTGAGAAACTAAAGCGGAAAATTTCACTGATGGATTTCCCCACCGCCTGTGCTTGGTTACTACGATTCAGGTTTGTCAAATTAATAAACCACATATGAATTTTTAGCCTCAGGAAATTGAAGTTTGTTCGCTTATTTCATTTTGTAGGTGACAGATCTAGTTAGATACACAAATATTCACGATGTGCAGAAACTCATTGCATTCCCTCCTTCTCTCTGCAAGCTGCCAGTGCATCGTGTGTACGTGAACATGCCTCTAATGAACCAATAATTGGACTGTCATATCCAGCCAGAAACAAAAATGAAATAAATCAGAAAAAGGGGGATGAAATCATTTGATATTCGATTCGGTATTTGACCAACGTATGTGGTTCCAAACATCTGTTAAAAAGATTTCAATAATTAACAATTATTTTGATCTACTGAATCCTAGCAACTAACATAACATAAATACTTATGTGACTGGTCACGCTGAAGGGCTTTACCGAAAAAAGAAACATGAAGGTCTATAATCATTAGACTTGATGGCTAGCAGAAGCCAAATTCGGTGTCCACTAATATTTTAAGCAATTGTACGAGGAAGTTTAGTCAATATGAACTGCTACCAGAAAAATTAAACACTGTAGTGTTCGAAATTACAAAACAAAACTCCCGTAATTCTTTTTGGCGTGATTATTTTGGTATGAAATTAAGGAACTGCAAATCCTCTTTCACAATGTTCAACAGTAGTAGATATGCTTATTAAATTATAGTTCGGTTGACGTGGTATTATAATAATCTTTCAATTCTTTGAGGTAAAGTATAACAATATGTAACATTACTATCTAGTAAAACAACCTTGCTTTTTTAAAAATGTCATTCAAGTTCTGGAGAAATTATGCTTATAGTCATAGCATTAAAAGATGATACAATCACAAAAATATATATACGAGTGTACTGTGACGGATACATAAGCAAATCTTCCTCTGCTGAATGACAATCAATTTATATTAGTTTGTTAGCCTTGCAATGGCCATACCGAATTGAGAGAATTTTCGTATGCGAAACACGATTTAAGGAGAAACGAAATACTTGTCGATGAAAAAATAGAGATGTATTTTATTTTGTATCAACGCCGTATTATATCGTTACTCTTAAGTACGAATGATTTGATGTTATTTTTCTATAAATTAATTTCATTTTAATCGTGTGATTGCACCTGCCTAGGGTTACCAACTAGAAATTATCAAATGCTGGATAAAACACCGAAATAAAGGAGGATTTTTTTAAAAAAAAAAGTCCCGGACACGTTACATTTGCAGCAATGAAACCTTTTATTTGCAGGATCTCGTTCTTCGTGTGATTTTATATCTAATAGCAAAAGTGTTTGAGAGTTTCTGGTCCCTCGCTGGGAAAAATATTAAAATTCCAAGACACCATGCCAACTAGAGAAATCACTCAATGAAACACTAATATTGCGCATTGAGACAGTGTTCGTTTCGCACTTCAGACCTTTATGTTCCTTAAAATGTGTTATTGATGTTTAAGCTTACCGAAGCGTGCTGTTTGAGAGTTTAGATTAACAATATAATTAAGTAATGATGAGTATATATTTTCATTTTCACGTTTCGTAGCTTCAAGCTTCAAACTTCAAACACAGATGCGTCCAAAAATGCTACGAAAAATATTGCTAACGAACTGAGTTCAGTGGTAGAGCAAAGTTTATTGGTTTGCTTAATATTTAGCTTTCAAACTGTTTGGAGGTCGTAGCTCAGTATCTAAATCTAAAGGACATAAATGGTAGTTTGCGATAAACAAAGAAATACATTTTGGAGGTATCGACATATCCCATCGACAGTATAAATTTGGATCATTACCCAAATGCGTACATGCTAAGTTTGAGAACACAAATTATACAATTAAAAATGGAAAATGACAATTAACAATTTAGCTCCAATATCAAGATCATACCAAATAAAATATATGCACCAACATTGTTAATTTTAGATAGAGCAACTCACCATCAATATTTAGGCTGTCTTCAAAATGTGTTGTTCTGATTGTCAATTCGCACTTCGTATTCAAGAAGTTAAAATGTCACTAAACAAACTTTCACTTATACGATCTTTAGAAAAGCGTTTGAACGAATATTCAAAGTTCGAAATGTTTAGAGTAAGTCCCATGTTTATAGCTTTGAAAAATAGTCTGATGGAGATAGCCTTAATATTCACTTGGCCATAGTTGTGGTAGTCGTAGTGGAGGAGAGGAATTTTGGAAGGGTTTTTATATCTTTCTGTTTCTAATCGAAGAGTCTGTTTGTAAAGCTTCTGATGGGAGAAAAGGTGGTTTTCTCCAAGGTGAAACTGTTTACACAATTTTTAAAGTACTTCTTTAATTTCACGTGTTAACATTCGAATCACTAATAGTTTCAGTTTGGCACGTGCCACTTGTGGAGCACGTAACATTTTTTAGTTTTGTGAGAAGCAAAGTCAGATTGATTTTTCATGAAGATGCTCTTACGTAAATTAAACAAGTACTGGGAATATACATTCTATCCAATTGCCTTGAATTGTTCTCTTGTTTTTCGTGTCTGGTCTTTGGAGCTAAGAACATTTAAGAGTAATATTTTATCTAATTGTTTTAAGCAATGATCCAATTGATTTCCACCGTCGCGAGATGTGTCTCGAAACAACTCGCTTTATTCAAAAGCTTACTAAGTAAATACCATACAACTTAACCTATAATTTGAAATTGTATAAAAGTTATTAAAATAATAAAGTTCGATTATTCAACACTGCCACT
>JAGDQP010035881.1:0-19345 GCA_022664845.1 Lepisma saccharinum | reverse complement strand
TATTCAACGTCTTGCAAAAGTAATAAGAAATTTGTCGATGATGCCTTTCTGTTTCATTAACATAGCGTTTTTCAGGTGCAGGGAAATTTCCGCGAAAACGGGAAAATATAGGCAACTTGAAAACTAAAAGTGGAAAACGATAAAAAAAATCTTTTTGACACTTTTTTGTTTCAATTTTCAGTAATTTTGAAAATAAACTTAGTAGGAGGGATTTTTTTTTTTACAAAAATCGAAAAACAAATCAGTATTTTGAGGGAAATATTGCGACAGGAACCTGACAATACTGCATTAGTTTAATGTTTAGAACATTTTTTAAGCGTTGCTAGCCCTAGCATATTTATGCTAAACCTAGCATCTAGCCTAGTCTCTAGCATAATAGTGAAATTTAGAACAATCCTTCACTTTGGCTGAGGAAACGAAATTCTCTTTCACACACATACACACGCTCCTTGTTACAGAGGACGTACAGTGGACACAACAACCACCCGGTTCTTCCCCTATTTAATTTTGAAGGTTTCAGTGACACCAAGTAACCAACATCTGCTTATTAATATAAAAATACAACCTATTTATTAATTTTATTGTTATGTGTTATGTTTACTGTTAATATTTTTTTAGTGTAAAATGGCAAATGGTGCTGTATCTGAAACCTTCTGTAAATAAAAATAAATAAATATTAGTAATATTATTTTAGATATCGTTTAAGAGTAGTAAAACAAACTTAATTTCAACGAAAGGAATCAGTTTTAGGGCTGCATATCTTAAAATATGCTATCATTATCCGTAACACACGCCGCAGGTTAATTTCACTGAAATTTGTTTCGATTTCATTGCTTTTCACCAATTTTGTGTGGAAAATGAAATACTGATGAAAAACACATATAACTAATTCCAACAAATGATTCAGAAAATCAAATTCCAAATTTCTTTGAATTTAATAGATCCTTGTAAAAAGAGCTAATGTACAATTATCAAATCGAAAAATAAGATTTATTTTTCAAACACGGTTATGTATTATGAATTAATATTAAGACAATGTTTGGCTTTTAATATAGATTCAGTTTTAGTAATATAAGACCACTTTTCATCAATAGGAATATGATCTATCATGTCACAAAACGTACCATGAACTTGCACACACGGAAGAGAAAAATACAATTGGCTCAATTTTTCCTTGCCTTCTTTTGAAGTTCTATGAAATATATATTCTGGATCATTTATTGCAAATTATAAACTTCTAACAAGGCGAGGTCATGATCTGAGAAGTGTAGTTTTGGAATCAGACCTCGTGTGCTTGAAGTTTACAATGCAGATGTACCAGGTGTATGCATAAGTTTTTGCCTTTTTTTTGTAAAGAAAACACGTAATTTTCAAGGGAAATTAATTTTGCTTTATTCAAAATATTGGCCATCGGTTTCTACACATTTCTCCCATCTTTCAGGTAATTGATGCATACCATGCCAGAAAAACTACCTGTCTTTTGCGGCAAACCAATCGTCGAGCCATTTTCCAACGTCTTCGAAATTGCTGAAGTGCTGCTCTGCGAGCGCGTGCTCCATTGATGCGAAGAGGTGATAGTCAGATGGAGACAGGTCTGGGGAGTACGGCGGGTGCGGAAGGATGTCCCATTCAAGCGATTTCAAGGTGTCTTTCACTGGTTTTGCTGTGTAAGACGGCGCATTGTCGTGTAACACAATCATTTAGCCATGTCTTCGGGCCCTTCCGGTCGTCTTTCGATCAATGCGTGATTTAAATTAATCATTTGTTGGCGATAGCGTTGTGCATTAACGGTTTCGCCAGGCTTCAAGAGTTCGTAATACACAATACTGCTCTGGTCCCACCAGGAACAAAGCATGGTCTTCTTGCCGAAGCGATTTGGAAATGGTGTTGAAGGACTGGTTTCGCCAGGTGAAAGCCACGAATTTTTTCCGCTTCGGGTTTTCAAAATAAATCCATTTTCGTCACCCGTCACAATTCAATACAAAAAGGATTTTCTTTCGTGGCCTTGAAGCAGCATTTCACAAGTGAGTTTGCGATTTTCCATTTGACGTTCATTCAAATCTTGTGGGACCCATTTACCCAGTTTATTGATCTTCCCCATTGCTCGTAAACGTCTGCTGATTGTTTCTTGTGACACATTTAATGCTTTTGCCAATTGCTGTTGAGTTTGAGTTGGGTCATCCTCCAATAACACATGCAATTGCTCGTTTTCGCACTTTTGTGGTCTACCAGAGAGCGCACTGTCTTTCACATTGAAATCACCACTTTTAAATTGTCGAAACCATATCTCACATGTTCTAATCGATGGAGCGTGTTCACCATATGTTTCTACCAGCACACGATGACTTTCAACAACCTTTTTCTTTTGATTAAATAAGAAAAGCAATGCGTGCTGCAAATGTTCTTTTTCAGGCACAAACTTCAACATGATCACTGAACGATAAAACAAAGACACTAGTGTTTGGCGGACTCAACTTGTGTGTGTTTGTAGTTTAATGTCAGACGAACAAAATGATGTATGCGTCAAATGAATACGCTGCGTACTTTTCGCTGGCGCCATCTCTTAGGTTAAGCGGAAGCTACTTATGCATACACCTGGTAAGCCTACCGAAATACTAGGACGCGCAATTTGTCAAATTTTGAAATGACATGGAACAAATCTAACTTAAAATAGTGGATCCTAACCTGTCCGTAGGGCAGTCCAAGGGGCCTTCTAGCCTTTTAATACGCAACTTCCCTTCTTTGTATATATGAAAATATTCTGTTTTGAATTATCTAAGTAACTAATAAGTTGTTTCGAATCGAAATGTAGCACCAGGACCCGCCAGCACGCACCAAGCAAGCAGCCAGGGAACCCGCGGAGGTCAGTTCAGAGTGAAAATTCCAGATCTGTCTGGAAAATGGATTGAGCTGGAAGCGGTCAATGCCTTTAATGATTGATTGAGGCTTAATAACTTGAAAGGGTATTGATTGCCGGATCATTAATAGAATTTTAGTGGAATTTGATAATGTTTGTGTTTAATTTAAGGATTATTGGGCTTTTTCTGAAATAATTTCTAATATCTATGGTGCCATGCTATATAATGTGATAATAGTCTGATCTCATCCGTGTCAACGTTAAGAATTTTTCAGATCTTGATTAGATGTTTTGGTTCACTTTTAGAAATTAATAGATTGTCTTCCTGGTCTTGAAGTATATTTTTTATCGTTCTATTGATTCTTCATAAAAGAATCTTTTTCTAACTATATGTGGCCATCTATAGAATGTATTATCTTGAGTAGACATTAGAATATTTCGTATGCTTCCAAGTTAATGGAAGTGTTTAATTTCGTGAAGGATTCCGTGTTACTAGGGAGCACCAGAGACATATCTCAGTAATTGATTTGTGTATTTTTTCTCCATGGCCTCACACCGAGCCACCGAAGCCCAATGGTAGAAAGTTAACGTTGCATTCGGGAGGTCATGGGTTCGATTCCAGCGGCCGACCATCCTAACTGAGGTTCTTGCACGGATTTTCCTTAGTCACATCAGGAAAATGCCGGGAAGGCAACTTCAACATAGGCCCTGGCCGACACCTCTCGAATCCTTTCCCTTCTCCTATCCCGGTCTGAGCTTTAGATGTCATAAATAAAATTCAAATTTCATGACCTCGTTCCTCTATGTACTTATCTGTGAGATATCTGTTAGGTCTATTGTGCTTGTTGTCTGCTTTGTTTTAAGTAATTCTGGTTAATTATCATTGTTTGTATGATTTTTTGCTAGTCTCTATACATTTTTAGGAATTTTAGGTTGTCATTTCATTGGACCCAGCGGGCAGTTGGATACACCGTCCTATGTCCTTGCTTTTTACTTGTTCCGCAGAAGTCTTTGTTGGGTGAAATTCTACACATATAACTGGTGATTTTCGCCACATTTGTAGCAGGCTGCTTTGTTTGTGCAGGGCTTGCCGTTACGACATTGTTACGATATCTAGATTTTTAACTTTGTGTCACATATAGCCAATTGTGATGCCGCTGGTAATTGAATGACCAAATTGGAGTCTTTCTTAAAAAGACGCAGGAGTGGATGTGGACCATGCGAATTCCTAATTTTTGTCGTGTTTGTAGTGTGTTTTTTCTTCTTTTATTAAGTATTCCTTAAGTTCCTTTACTTTATTCCACGAATAACACACTTGACAAATATTAGTAGTTGTTGTTGCTTTGTGCGTTTCTTATTTTGTTTCGTTTTATATATTCATGTTTGCCGTCGGTCCGAAATCTTGATCCGAATGACCCAAATGACCTGATTAACCCGGTATGAGAACTATATTGAACTGGTTATTTTCGGTGTCGTAGTTTTTTGTGTTCTAGGGTTAACATCTCCGATCCCGGTAAGCCCTGAAAGAAATACTGTTCATATGTAACGAAAAAAATTAAAACTCTGCTTTGCCTCCGGGTCACAGGGTCAAAACCGAGTCACCGGGTCCCAAGCACAGGCCCGATCCAAAACTCTACCCGAATGACTTAATTGACCCGGTGACCCGTTTCAGCTCTGGTACTTTGTGAAGTAAGATGGCAAAGAACTGGTAAAACTCGAAGTGAAAAATGCAGGATGGTTTTCCGAGACCGAAAATAGGAAGAAGCAGTGGAGTAAGTAATACTTGGAAAGCGTCTGAAAGCTAAGGTCATATAAGTACGCTACATCAATGAGCGCATGATGACAACAACCCTCAAAGTAAGAAAGAAGAACCTGGCTATATATGCTCACAACTAAACATCCCAAAGAAAAGTTCCAAATAATTTACGAACATCTGGAGGAGTTATTTCAGAGAGAACTGAAGGCGCGTGTTTGGTATTGATGGGAGATTTTAATGTAATAGTAGGTGAAGGACAAGGTGGGAAACTATTAAGAAAATATGGGTTTGGAAATAGAAACCCAATAGCCTTGAGATTAGTTGACTTTTGCAACCGGCGCTCAATGATAATGCGGAACACGTTGTTTAAACAACAAAAAGGAAGAGGATATACCTGGATGCGCCCAGAAAACGAAAGGTTTTCTTGCTAATTCAGGGCAATGGTTGTACAAAGATTCTTCGAAAGAGAAGGAGGAGGATTCTTTGAAAGCGAAACGTAAACTCCACGAAGCAATGAAAAAAAACTTGGGAGACTTTTAAATTTGAACATGGAGAAGAATGAGAAAAAATCAGCTGGATACAGAAGAGTCGAAATGGAGAACTGATGAAGAAAATAGGTGAGAGATGATAATACTGGAGACAATTGAGAAAACGAGAAATTTGTTAGGACATTCGCTGTGCAGAAATTATATACTGAGAAATGAAATTGAAGGTATAGATGAAGGAAAGAGAAGAAGACTAATCCAACTCCTTGACAGTATTAAGATACACTGAGATAAAAAGGAAACAGCAAGGTCGGGATTAATGGAGAGGACTGAGCTTGGCTTGAAGGACCTACCACTTTCGGCGTAGCAGTAATGATCATGATGTGGCTTTTGTACATAGACAGCGAGATATGTTTACATATTCTTTCTCATAATGTGTTTAAAAGTGTCTGTAAAATAACATATTCCAATTTTAAGTGTAAATAATACACATTAAGCCACCATTTTGTTATGCATTTTAGATGTTGTTTCCATGGTTTAATTTTGTCTAATTTTGCATATGATAATATAGAATACTTTTTGAGTTAATTCCAACTTGAAACCCTTCCATTGTAATTTTTTTCCGGTTAGGTACATTTGTCTTTTTTTTTCTAGACTACTCCGGATGTGACGTTGTTGGAGCTTTATTATATTTGTATAATTTCTATACTGTACTAGGAATAATTAGCTTTCTGCCCGTAGAAAGCTTTCCTAATTTTTTTTTCCAGAATATTCCCAAGCTTGGGATTTAAGCAGGGGTAAAGTACCATTATTCATCCCAAATGCTATTCACTTTGGATAGCATAGGAACATTTAGAAATAAACTTGGGATATTCTTGAAATGCTCTGGTGAACATCCAAACAAAATGTCATGAAACTGGAAAAGTTGCTACAGGTAGATGTTAGTTTAAAACCCCACAACCACATTAAGGTCTCTACCGACTGTGAGGGCCTCTGTTTTTTTAAGTTGGTAGAGGGACGCAAGATCATTTGTAGCAGACAATCTTGCGCCGGAGACCCAACTATGTGGATGAATTTATGGATGAATGATGAATGAGTGAATTAATGAAAAGTGAGTAAATGAATGAACGAAAGGACGTCGACGTTCCTTGTGAAAGATGCACTGCCGTTGTCGTTTGTGGTTGATAAACCACACCTTAGTTGTCCCTTTTACTCTAAATTCGAATGGAAGTTGTTGTCATAGCACAAGCGATAATAATACGATTCTTGTAATAGGCCATTCTTCAATAACAATTGACTTTTATTTCAACTCTTTCTTGTAGCTCGTAACTATACAGAATAGTACTCAACAATTACTAGTAAAACGTATTTGTCAATAAAGAATGGAGGAAAATACATTTATAATGGAATAATGTTTTATGCTCGAACTTCTATGCTTTAATTTTTTTTAATAATACATAAAATAGAATGTATTACTCGAAATACAGAACTCCAAGAAACTCCTTTCTTCCCCTCCTGTTTGTATCAAGAGGCGTTTGCTGGATGACTTTCATTCTAGTGCCCTTTTGTAATCTAGACCTTGTTTCTCATTGTGGGCGGGGGATGTATTTTCTTTTCTTGTATTTGTTTTCTCTGTTTTTAAGAAAAACACATAGGGAAAAGTTTGACAAAACGGGGAGGGGTAGATTTAATTGACTATATAATGTGTATAGTAATCAATTAACCACAATGCTTTTTAGGTCAAATTAAACTTTCATCCTTTGTACTAAACAAGAATTTTTGAGTGGTGTTTTCGTTTCTCTTGGAAGTTGCATTAAAAAATAAGTCATTTTCCGTCTTTTGTCCAACCGATTTTTAAAATGAGGTAGTCATTTAAAGGAACAGTAAATTTCATCGCACATCAAAAATAATTAACAGAAACTATAATATGTGTTTATGATTGCAGAAGTTATGAAAGATAGATGAATAATGTAATTTTGCAATTTCTGTTTTAATAAGTTATTCAAAAATTGCAAAATAACTTTGAACATTTTTCAAACAATGGCTCTTTCTATCATTATATCAAACAGTTTTAATTGATTAAGAAAATACATACTTAGAATCTCCATACAATCTCCATAGGACACCCCAGTTTACCCCATTTAGTCAGTTTAAAGAAGTTAAGGTAAAAATAGGCTGGAAGCACAGATTTGAAGTTAAAGCATTCTTACAAACAGTGAAAGATTAAAACTAACTTATTTTAAATCAAAATTTGCTGTTTAAATCTTTCTCCCAAGAAATTCCCTTGTACCGTTACCGTTACAGTTTATCTTGGCGAATTTGGGTGTTGAAGTTTCGGGCTGTGGACCCATGTCTTCTATCTGTAGTTTCTTTTTCTGTGCTGGATGAGAGGTCTTATTTCTCAGTTAACCAGGACGCGACGGTAAAATATAAATTCATTCATTTCAAATAAATAATTTGATTTGATATTAAAGAGTGAAAAGTTTGTGACTGAACCGGGGATCGAACCGGGGACCTTTGGGTAACCGTCCCAATGGCCTAATCACTGCGCTATTCAGTCGATCCGCTTCCCAATTACACACCTTCCACTCTTGATATCGATGTTTTCTCTTGTTCGATGTGATTGGGAAACGGATCGACTGGGTAGCGCAGCGGTTAGCGCATAAGGTCCAAGGGTTCGATTAACGGTCCAGTCATGTACTTTTCACTCTTTAATATTAATGGTATCTGCACCTACAGAGGCTTGGTGTATAAAAATAGGTAGTTTCCTTCATTCCAACTTAGATTATAATTTGAGTTTGAGAATCTGAAGCGAAATAAGGATATAGGAAGGAGAAAAGATGCTAGTTTGCAAAAATGTTTTCAACACAATATACCAAAGTTTCAAAGTTGGTTTACGATTGGGTTTAGGACCTATTGTTGCTGAATATCACTGAAAAGATCTTTTTGAATCTGGGAGTATGAGTCAAATTGTGAATGTGATGTTTTCCCACTTCTATCTTCCAGAACAGTGGTTCACAACCTTTTCCACTCGCGTAACCCATTGCAGTCCATTTTGTACTTTGAGTTCCGTATATTCGTGAAGCAAATAAAAGTTACAATTGAGTCTGTGAAGAACGTACCGCCGAGCATACACATTATACTGTTGTCTTTGCAACGCATTCTTCAGGAAAAATCCCCACTTTTAGCTAAAATAACAAAACAACCAACCAGGGATTTTTTTAAAGATCAAATAACGAAGAAAATCTACTCCTTTACTAACGATAAAAAGCGTGAAATTAATTTTACAACTTTCCACTAGTGTCTTGTCTCACTCTTTCGTAGTATGAGCCTTTCACCGTCTTTATTCAACCTACTTCGTCTGCGCCTAAACGTTTTAATTTGTAACCCTTCGGGTAATACATTATAAATTCAAAATCAATGTTCTAAAACTGTTTTAGGCACTTGGTTTATATCTACAATATTTAACGATGGTGGAATAGTGAATGAAATAGATGCTTACCTCAAAGAAATATTCATGGACGTGCTTTGGTAGTGAGATCCGGAACTTTATACAGAAATGGATACAACCATCCTTGGTTTAAAGATGTTGGAGAAAACCTACTAGAAATGATGAAAAAATTCAACTCAACCCGTATTCGACCTAAGAAAGTTGGTTTGCGTGGGTGGTCTATGGAAGAAGAAGGTCCGCGAATCGATTGTATGAGACATTTTTTCGTTCTCTTCTCATCCTCCAATGATTTGATGGACTTGCTACTTCTTGAGGCGTCCTTTCTCTCCCTCTTCCCGCCACTCTACGCCACTATACAAACAACATCATGAATGGGACTGGATTTCTTTCTCGTCTGACAATAGATGCAATGTAAACATGGAAATAGTGAGTGGGTAGCTAAGGGAGGTGAAGGGAAGGGGGATGTTGGGCGTCTGCAGAGAGAGAAAGAGCACACACCAGAAAAGAAATCAGAGACGTCGGCGGGCGACTAGATTAAAACAAACTCAGAGATGGAATAGGAAATGCCTTGTTGATCAATTTTAATCTAGTGGCAATCAGGACAATCGAAGCGGGAAAGGAAAGGAAAGCGAATACAGGTGTTGGATAAAGAACGAGCTGGAGATTGTCCTCAAAGCTTGTGTACTGACGACTACTTCAAGTCTTCAAAGTTATTCGAGTGTTCTCAAAATAAGGTAAAGGAATTTTTAGAAACATAATAGAAAGAACCTCTCTCTCTCTCTCTCTCTTCCTTGTTTCTATCTGTGCCTGTGTAGAGAAAGAGAAAGAGAGAAAACGAACAAAGAAATTAAACGAGGAGGAAACAAGTTCATTATTGAAAGATATTAAAGAGTTGAGAGAATATTTTGTAATCTGAGACGTTAGCAAATAGTGAATTGAAAGTTAGCAAAGTACTAATCTCTATTTATTTTTGTAAATTATTAGATTTAATCCTTTCTAATTTGAAATAGAGTACAAGTTCAAATGATAATTTAAAAGATATCATAGAGGCAGTTCCTGAGGTAACACTACAAACAATGGGTACTACTGACCATGGGGAAGTGGCACCAGTTCGAATCTCGCCCATAGTGACCACTGTGACAGCATTTTCAAGGTTAACCTCAGTTCCATAAGACCATTTTTCAATAAATCCCATTTTCTTCTGCAGGTGGAATTTGGATGAAATGGGATGACGGATTCTGTTAAGCGTAGATTCACAACATGACATAGCCGATCAATCGATCTTCCGAAGTACCTGTAACCGGTACGTAGAAAGACTGTGACAATTGTATAGAAGCATAGAGTAAAACTGTCCATAACATTCGATACATTACTAGAAGTTTGTTATTGATCATCGCGTTAAAACTCCAACATTAATCTTTGTGAATAGTGATCATGATATTGGATAGACTCTAAAATACAGCAATTCAATAAGATTCAAAAGGAAGCAGAATGGAATATGTTTGTAAACTTTTAAACACATTATATCCACCGCACTTGTGCCATCTATTGTTACTAGTGAACATCGATATTTCAAGAAACAGTACTGCAGTTACAAGAAGAGATTTTAGTGTTCTTTCTGAAATTAAAATAACAAGAATAATCGGGAAGTTCTGATTATCTCAAACATGATGAAGAAGGTTCACTCAAAATATTTATCCAGATAAAAAGAATAAACTTCTGTTTTATTATTATTATTATTTCATTTTCAAGCACCGTAGACTAGTGGTAAACTATCGGGCTGCAAAGTAGCTAAGAGCAAATAGATCGCTACTTCGAATCTCCTATAGGCCGAGGATCCAGACTGAAGTATTCTCGGGTTTTCTTCATTCCCATTGGACGCGAGCGTGTGCTTGCTAGATAGGTCATTTCTGAAGTTTGGGATGAGCTTAGAACTTACAGTAATTTAGCTGAGAAATACGAAATAATTGACTCAAATATAAGTGAATTTCAGTGTCACTTCTGTTCCAACATAATTTTTTATTTGTTTAAAATGTAAATGAAAGCAGGAGGATAATATTGGTTGTACCTATTGTAAATCTCTTTACATAGAATATTCTGTATCTTATGGGGGAAAAGAACATAATACACTTAACTGTAAGACTCTGCAAAATTTACTTCATATTGATCGTTCTTCCTCCTTATAAATTACAGTACACAGTAAATTACACAGTAAAACAAATTTATGCTTACTCCAGTATAATCTTGCTAACACTCCTTAATTATGAAAAATTATTCCTTTCAGGTTTTATGTAATGTAGCTTTCATTTTGTAAGTATTTCTGGAACATATAAAAGAATCCTACTTGTTCGTTATTTTTTTTTTAATTTGGTATGTACAACGATTGAGAAGAAGGAACGAATTGGACTGACTCCATCTTTATTTTAGAGTATGAAATTTATTCACGATTTTCTGTTCCAATTACTAGTAATTTACATGTACCATGCTTACGAAAAACTGTGGTCTCCATTCCTGACTGATCCCCAAATTGAATTTTCTGGACGATGAGTAGCATCGCTTTACTTAAAAAAGAAAGTTATTTAAAGTTCTTATGAAATCTGACCCCCTCTTAGCGTATATGCATATACAGGCAAGATCCCGTTATAACGAATTTTACATTATCCGTGATTTTATTTCGTTATAACAAAAATTTGTTGCAATGAACACTGTATTGGAGAACAAGATTTTGGCTAGGATTTTAAAGAACATTATTCTAACGGGAATTTCGTTATAACAACGTCCATTGTAAAGGAATTTTACCTGTAATTGCACCTGTCTTTCCAAAAGTAACACATAAAGTACTACTTTACCTTCTCACAAAAACGAGTCTCCCACTCACATTCTCACCAGGGACAAGTGATGAGAATTTTTGTAGGTCTGTTAACCAACCAACCACCTAGAGTCGAAAGATGAGCTTGACTAGAGAGAGAGGTTCAATCAGAGAATCAGCAACCAAGTGCTGCAACCAGACCAAGTGTCTCCGGAAAATAGAAGCTAATTTGTCTTTGAGCCGAGCAAATTATCGGTATCACTTGGGGGATGGGCTTTAACTTGATATTTTTTTTGCAAGGTATGAATCCCTAGAGATGGAAAATTTGTGGTCGTACGTCATAAGTCTTATAGTTAAGTCTTACTTTCTATGTGTTATCACTCCAAGATAGCTCGATGTAAATTAATATTTTCTTAGAATTTTAGGTCCAATATTGCCACTTTGTCCCCCGTGTTTCTTTGAGGCACTTCTCCGGGGGGTGCGGAACCCCCGGAGGGAATGTACCGCCCACCCGAGCAAAATTGTAGTTTACTATTTATCCTACTATTGTAATGCTAATTGTACAAGTAACACCCTCCCGGTTCTCTGAATTGCCCCCCTTCCCTTCCGGGGCAAATTTTCTGAACGAAAGCCTGTTTGTCCGTTGCCAACCAGTGTTAATATATATAATGAACTACAAGTTGTAGAGACGTGTCTGAATCGCCATTAGAAAAGTCTTAATTAGACGAGCTCAGAGAGACCGGAACAGTCTTTAACAGGCATCAAAGTTGCCAGTGTTGCCAACCGGTTTAAAGTTTAATAGTCAATTTCTCAATTTGCCTCGATACTGCTAGACATATCCGCACCAAACTTGGCACAGATAATATTCAACATAATAGAAAATATGTAGGTATTCCCGTTCTTTAGCGCCCCAACTTCCAGTGCTGCCTACCTATTTCATAAAAATGTGTGTTTGAGATATAAATGAAGCACACACCTCAACATTTACAAAGTCAAGTCCATTCTTTCAAGACGCTGGCCGTCACGATCTTTACATGGGAGCAGAGATGGTAGCAGAAGTATGAGTATCATCAGTACTAGAAGGTCATATGTCTAAAACGTGTAGTTCGAGTAAACAAGTGCGTGTATGAATCATTGTAAAGAGGAACTTGGTTGCAATTTATCCCCTGGGTGGAGAACTATGAAGTGTGCCGACAGAAATAAAACGACCTCTTGCAAAATGCGGCCTCTGCAGAAGTTTTCTTGGAGATGTATTATTGGAACACCTTCGTCATGACATGGTCTCTCTCTGTATTTTGGATGTCATATGAGGACATCTTTTAAAATGTTTCGCTGGCTCTGGTGCATACTGTACGGGAAGCGAATTGAAATGTACATATTTCCATCATACACGCTATGATCCCATGGTGTTAAGGGTATTACAGGATGAACTAAACTAGGTGTCTTCCTATACTAGGCTTATGTGACGTTATTTGCAGTAAAACACCCAGAGATACACAACACTTCATCAAAGGATGTTTTTCAGCTCAAATGTCAGATATTTACCAGTTTGGACGAATTCTGCGGGATCAAGCTATTGAAGACACAATTAAAAAAGGTACACAGACTTTGGAGAAGGGTGGGGGTACAGAAAGATACAACCTAAAGCTGGATACTTTATGAATCCTGAATACAGAAGAGTCTTTTTGGTTTAGATAAAGGAAATGGTTAGTATCAACAGATCACATCTTACACACACACTTATTGTTCAGGGATATTAAATACATAAATCACGAATTGAAAAAGATGAAGATACTGTTACGCGAGTTATTAGTCTGGTTCAAGCATTTGTTGACCTCATTAGTTACGGCAAAAAAAGGGCATTTTAGGACATAATGACATAATAAAGGCGCATGATATAGGCGAGCAGTGCTTTAGGGACGTCAAACTTGTGTGGCTTAAGACTACTAAGCATGCTGCACACACTACTAATGAATCTTATGAGGCAGTAATGATAAATTACGATACGATGACACCGATGTATGTATTTGAAATTCCATTACAGAATCATGGTTAAATTATTTCTGAAATCTGGTACTAAAATTCGCATGCGAGTCATTGACATTGGGAAAATTGTTTAAATTCTTTGTGTTTGTCGAGCTAATATATCCTCATACATTTATCGGATGAGACATAGAAGCACATTTACTGAAAAAGGAAATTAAAATATATTCAAAATCATGCTCGATAACAGAGATATACAAGGAAAAAGTGCATACACTTGGTGTGTGGGTTTTCCATATGCTCAGCAACAACAACAAAGGCCAACGTGTATCCACCTGTGGCTCGTCACCGCTCTGCTCACAAACACCATTAACTCTTTTTGTCCAGAATTGTCACGAGTGACGAAAAATCGTGTCTGTACATCTACATCACACACAAATCAATGGATCAGCCCAAACAGAAATAGAATACCTCGTGTGAAAAAGTGAACTGCGTCCACGCAAGACACAGTTGTCGAATTGGTGGAACGAGAAAGTAATAATTCACTCCTCAGGAATGTGACAGTAAATCCTGCACTGTATTGCGAATAACTGTCGATTTCATCCGGCTATTGCGGAGAAATGACCAACAACACACCATGCTGTGGTTATCTAGATGGAGAACGCCAGACCTCAGAGTGAAACCATAACAAAAACAATCCTTCAGGAGCTGGAAATTGAGGTCCTACCACATCCAGCATATTCCCCAGACCTCGTGCTCCGTACACTGTTAAACGGATTGCGTGGTAGATCCTTCTCCGACGATGTGGCACTGAGTTCTTGGTTAATGATTTCTACGCCCTCAAACCGGTGTATTTTTTCCACAAAAGGATCACGAAGCTCCCTGAACGATGGGAGACAGTAATGCAGAATGGTGGAAACTGTACTATTGATTAGTGTTTTAGATTCAGTGACCTCTTTGATTCACGAATAGTGGTTAAATGGAGTGGTAAAAACACCGATAGAATTTCTGCACCATCCGAATATGTTTGTTTGTTAGACAAAAGCTTCAATATCGTTCAGCATGTCAACACAAATTCCAGTAACATAAAATCAGTAGCACACAATATTTGTGCACAGCAAGGAAATGATCTTAAAACATATTTAAGTTAATACAATAAAAATAAAATCTTCAAAAAGTATTATTTCTTTCAAATATATACAGGAGTAGACATTTATTTCGAAGTACATGTAAAAGTTCGTTAAAGCATAACAAAAACCATAACATAAAGCATAACTAAGTTTGTTACAAATGTTTAATAAAAGATAATAAACTGAAACAAAATAAAACAATCTTTTGATATCATGCAGAATAACAGTCTCAATGAAATAATACAAATGAGAATAATTGGATCTGGAAACAAAGCGAACCGTAAAAACAAACGGATCATCAAGCAAGTAAAAATTCGTAAATACGTTACGTTTTCAGATTATGAAAATAGCTCATTTCATCTGATTGTTTTGTTGCTAACCACCGTCAGTGTAGATTACACAAAAAGTGTAGATTTTTCGAAGGTTATCTTAGAATATTTGTTAGATATTTGGTGCGGATATATATAACGGCATTGAACCCCTTGTGGAACAGACATGACGCACATTTTGAGTAACGCATAAGTTGGAATTAGGTATGCTTGCGGGGACGCGAAGCTCAATAGTTGTTTTCAGAGTATCTAAGAATATTTGTGCGGAAATTTCCTGCGGATAGGTCCAAATTATAGAACCCTTTGCTAAAAATTGAATTTGATAATAAGGTGGCAACACTGACAACTGGAATAAACTAGTAGAATAAAATGTCAGCATAGCTTTACACAAACTGTAAATGTAATTTCTAGCTTGAAAAAATCGTTTGTCATACTTTTAAAAAAGTATGTTATAACTTCAGTTTATACTTTATAGTTTGTAACTTGTACAAACTAAAATTTCATTCATAATTTTGTAACAAAATGTTTATTTGCTCGTAAAATGTTTGAACTTCAGTTTGCACTTTATAGTTTGTAAGATGCACAAAGTAAAATGCCACTCGCAACTTTTAAATTTCACAAAGTAAAATGTCATTCAAAACTTTGTAGCTATAAGTTTAATTTCCGTTTCTTGATATTAATTTTACACAAAAATATTTTTCGTTTTTGTTTTCTTGTATTTAGTTTTACAAAAGGATTTTGAAGATTTCGGTCTCTTTATAGTTTTACAAAAAGATTTTCCGTTTTTTGTTTTTACTTTTAGAAATAAATTTTTCGTTTATCTTTTAACTTTTTTCTGTTTTTACAAAAAGTTTTTACCGTTTTGTTTTACAATTTTTTATTTTTTTCTATTGTTACAAATAACTGGTTTTTACAATTTTTCATTTTTGTTTTACAAATAAGTTTTTCTGTTTCCGTTTTTACAAATTTTTTGTCGTTCTTGTTTTACATTTTCTTGCCATTTTTTGTTTTCACTGTTACAGAAGTTGTTTTTGTACAAAAAGTTTTTAGCGTTTTTAGAAAAAAATTCTTACGCTTTTTTTACTAAAAGGTTTTGTTTTTACTTTTAGTTTTAAAAAAATGTTTTTTTCTGATTTTGTTTTAGTTTGACGAAAAGTATTTTCTGTTTTTATTTTAGTGTTAACTTTTTTTTTGTTTTTTACAAATGTGTTTCCTGTTTTTGTTTACATTTTTTTGTTTTTAGTTTTACTAAACGTTTTCTGTTTTTTGCTTAAAGAGTTTCTGTTTTTCACTTTTTATTTTAGAAAAGCTTTTTCATATGTTTTAGTTTACAAATAAAACGTATTTACAACTTCGTAACAACAAACCTTTTCCCTGCATCTAAGTTGTGAAATAAAAAATGTAATCTTTAAGTTGTAAAAAATGTTTTTAATGCTAACAACAAAAATTCATGTTGAAACTTTGTTATACAAAGTTTGTAGCACAGAACTTTTTTACCAATGCAAATACAGAAACCAAATACATAATAGAAAAACTAAAACATAAGTAATAAAATATTTGACCATTCGAATATTCGAACAAAAGTTTAAAATCGCTTCATAAATGTAGAAAAGAAAATTTCTTCTTGAAAATTTAAACCTTTATAAAGTTTGTTGAATAAAATGTTAGTTCCAGAAATTTTAAGTTTTACCAAAAGTAAAATTTATACTCTTTCATGAATGCAGGGATTTTAACTTGTACAAAATTTGTTTTGTTATTGCTCACTGTTTCTGATTTCTAGGTTGCACACAATTTTTAGGTCACGTACAATTTGACTTACACAAAAATTTTATTCATTGCAGACAACAAAAAATTAATTTGGAGAATTAAGGATGCAAATAGCAAATTTTAATTCACTGTTTCATGTAACATTAACTATTTTATGCTTATTAAATTTTAAAGGTGAAGATTTTTACTGAGAACGGTATTTTATTTGTAATGTGAAAGTATTCAGTTTTACATTTGTCAATATTAACGTAAATAGTAAAGAAGGAATAGCAGGATTACCTTTTTGGCATTAAAAACTCAGAACTTTGTAGATATTCAACTTATTCAAAGCATAACATATATTTCTGCCCACGGAGTTCTTGGCTAGCAAACATTACATCAATTAGATTTGTCACAATTTAGCATCGAACTAATTCACAAACAAGAAAACTAAAGGAACTTTTGGCATTTAACAATCCACATTCAAGTGATATTCCACAATGAAACAATTACCACTCAGATTCAGCAGGAACACTAAAAATGTACATCATCAGGTTCAAGTACAATTACAAATTATGAACAATAGCAATGTTATCATTCAGAACTGCATATACTGGTATCTTAAATAACTAACTTGATCTCATACATGCCTATAGGCGAGAAACAACTTTACGTTCACGGGAAACTACACATTTCCTTTTTTGGTTACTCATCTGCCAATACCGTCTTTCAAACATTTTTCCGTACATCTTTTGAAACTCATACGGGAAACGACTAACTAAGTCTTCTCGGCAAGATCCTGCTCATCTTCCGTCAAACCTACATGTCTCAACTACCGTGAAATCAGATACAACACAAAAATAGTTTATCAATTTCAACAGAAAATGGATGAAAATTCTGAAAGTCTAAGAAATAAATTGATGATGATAATAACATTAGCAGATGATGCTAAAGTGCAAATACAGGGCTGTTCTGAAAAAAATCAAATATGTTGTTCAGAAGCGCAAGGTCATCAAACTCGGTTGGGTCGAGTTATTTAAGAGGTAGCAAAATTGAAAACCAGAGTAGATAAGGTAGAGAGTAAGAGCCAGGAATTTGTGAGGGAGAAAATACCGTAACGGTAGTACCATGTGAAGGCATGAGAAGTACGTTGGGCAAGAAGAAGACGGAAGTTCATCTTGTGACAGGGAGATAACGACAGTATATGTTTTGTTGGGTAAATAAATCAAAATGCACATAGGAATGGTAAAGAAAATTGGAAGGAGAAATTTGTGTCTGGATTAATCCGATAGATTAATCATGGTTCAATAAAGGAGCCATCTTTAAAGGAAATTGAAAGGGTTCCAAAATTAAGAGGTGACATAACGCTCCGAAGTCCAACTAGCTATTTGCGGGAGCTAACATTATACTTGTCATGTCTGAAACTAGACGAAGAGAGTCGAATGATTCTCATCCAAAATGTAATGACGCAACAAGAGGCAGGGTGGTTTCAATCTCGAAGAAAACATATGTCTGATTTTAGAACCTTTTGTTGGACATTTTTAGAAGCATACGCGAATGATGAAATAATAAAATAACAAAAGGAACGTTTAGTTAGAACTAACATTAGATGGGATTCAATACCAAGTATTAAAGATCAAATATATTTATTGATTGACAAGTTCCGGAAAATTGATGAATCCATAACCGATGTGGACCTTGTTGAGAACATTATAAGTATGCTGCCTGCATTCATGCAAAGAAATATATCCATGGAGTAGAAGGGAAAATTGGATATGCTAATTAAATATACGTATGTATCGAATTGATGAGATAAATATCAAGCAGGTAGAGAATAGAAAGTTGCAGGAAAAGGGAAGAGAAAGACCAAGGAACGCTTATCAACGTCATGTGGGAAGACAAAATTCCCAAGGTAATCGAAATGGGAATGAATATGGTAGGTTTTACAATAACAAAAGAAACCAAATACGGCAGGAAAATTCAAGAAATAATAACAGAATCTTCCAGTATCCAAGAAACGATGTATCTTCCAATAATGTTTGTGTTAGAAGGAAATCAGAGACAAGTTTATGAGGGGAATGTTTGCTCGAGTGAAAGAAGGGATCGATTAAATTTGGTAGAAAAGTTATGTAATACGATAGATGTCACTACTTTTAGGGTTAAAAAACTGAAGTGGATATCTTTATTGCGTATTAAGAAATTGTTATTTTATTAATTTAATCAAAAGCACATATTTGTTTAATACTAATGAAAGATACGTTCATGAAACTAGATCAATAATGTAGTTAAAGATTTAGTGTATGTATCTATATGTGTATCAGATAGTTAGTCAGAATATGAACATATATAGCCGATGCTGGGAACAGCATATAGAGGTGTTGGTTATATTTTTTAGACCTTTGTTCAAGTAAATCTTTTTCATTACCGCCTTGCGTTTACCTTCATCTAGTTGGATTTAGTGGAGAGATCGGCTTTGGTCCTTGAATTTGCTGAAAAGCACTGACAGGATCATTGTTTGAGTTTTCTACTACATGCATGTGTACGTTCCACTACGTGTAGTAGCTTTGTGACACGCTTTAGGTTAGATATTGCTTTCTTCCGACGTCCAGGAACCATTAACACAAACCTGAATCAAAGTATGATTGTTTCTACCGAACAGCGACGACAACGAGCTACCTGCAAGGGCATACTATTTGACGATTATAATAAGAAGAGATGAGAAGGTCACAAGATCCTTTACAGTAAAACTAAATACAAAAAACAAAAAGGGAAAACTCTTTTTGTAAAACTAAAAATCAA
>JAGDQP010035880.1:0-19346 GCA_022664845.1 Lepisma saccharinum | reverse complement strand
TGTCTATTCACATTCCCAGAAAGGTGAAACACCGCTTCATCACTGTAACGTAACCTTTCGGCGAACCCATCCTCTTCCATTAACGTGAGAAAATCAGCACAGAAAGACGCTCGAGCAGCATAATCAGTGTCTCTTAAGGCTTGTAGCAGTTGCAAGCCATAGGATTTCATTTGTAAACGTTTCCGCAGAATTCGCCATACAGTTTTCTGTGGCAGTTCAAGTTCCCTCGCTGCCCGGTAGGTAGACTTCTGTGGACTCCGCACAAAACTGGCGCGAACACGTTCCACTGTCTCTTCCTCAGCTGAAGGACGGCCAGTCGATTTTCGCTTACAGATGCAGCCCGTATATCTGAATTTTTCATACCAGGTACGAATGGTTTTTCCAGTAGGTGGGTCTCTGCCATACTTGGTACGGAAATGCCGTTGAACACTCATCACAGAGTTGTTTACATGGTAATCCAGCACACAGAATGATTTCTGCTCTCCAGTCAGCGCCATTTTCGTTAACTGCTTCCAGCGCCGCGTAGCGGTAGACAATGCAACCACGCTGGACATAAACTAAACTCAACTAAACTTTGAACTTTTGCCTTTCCTTTCGCGTAGCTCACATTAAGATATGTTCATTATATTTCACAAAATACATTTATGAAATCGGGTCCATCATTTTGACTTACACTGTATTTTGAGATTATTTGTCGAGATGTATAATATGTTCTAGATTTCAGCATGGGGCCGCTATTGACCGAATTCTTACATTTCAAGTATCGGGTCGTTAGATTCTAATAATCAAATGCCAAATTTTTTGTCTCTAGTTTCCGAATCTATTTAAAATTCCCGGTTAGCAATGTTAACAGCTACCGTATATAACCATTATCAGTCAAATTAGCGACATGTTTGTTCAACCATTTTTGCGTACTGTTTTCCGAAAAATGTTGACTTTAATTTTAAAACTTGATACTTCGATATGCTTAGTTAATCTTGGTTTCAACTCCAGCCACTATTCTCCGTTAAATAGTCACATTTTATAACATTATTTTTGAATATTCAAGATTAATTCAGAGCGTCATTTGTATAATATAGTAATCATCTCTCATAACGTCACGATTATTATAAGGCCAACTGATTTCTTTCGTCGAGGTATGTTTTGGTTACACTCACTTAATGGTCGTTGGAAACGGCTGGAACAGCTCGTATCGAATACAGATACGGCTCGGCTTGGCTCGACATTGTTTGTTAAGTCTATCCTTCAAATAATTTGGGGAGCCTCATCAGTTGAGTTTTAAAGCGAATTCAATAGAGTGATTGACATTAAAGAAGCAAAGACTTGTAACGATCGAGATTTACGAAAAGGAAGGGTCGGTGATATACTTTTTAAACACCAAGCAACATTCGTACAACTTAAATTTCATTGATGTGAGTTAAAACAAGGATTTAAACTTAATGCTATTCAACACCAGAATTTCAAATATTTATTTTGGATAAGATTATCAAAGTACGATGGCAATTTTAATAAGATTCAAACTGTTTAACATCTTATTGGAACTCAACTAGGTGGGGTATCCAACACCTGTAAACATCGTATTAGAATACATAACTGACATTTGGCTCTTCAACATAAATGTAATTCAAGATAATAATTTTCCTCCTTCGAGGACCACATACATATCATCATTAATGATAATCAGTGTTCCTTACCTAAGCCTTCCAAATCGACGTTCTTTCCTGCGACCCTTTCCAAAGAAAAAATATCATCCGAGAAGAAAAGTAATAGGATAAAAGGTTAGATTGCAGTTCTTACAGATACACCGCAGAAGAATGAATTAAAGGAATTATCTCAAATGATCCGTCAAAAGTTGGACTTCGGTAAGAAACAAAAACTAAATCAAAAGAAAGGAAACTCATCTTCTTCCTGGGATGAAAATTATTATTGTTTCTGCTTAATTTGTTCCAACAGTTGGAGTAGAGAGAAATGAGGTCAGTGTATAACGTGTAAAGAATAGTCTCATTTTGAACGCATTAAAAGGGGACACATTTTTGTGTGCCGTAAATATATGACAGACTAAACATACTTTGCTTTTCAAAAATCTGTTTTTCTTTCTAATATATGTTTCTTAAATCTGTTCTTATCATTCCTGCTTTTGTGCTTCTAACTGAATACCACGGGTGTAGAAGTTGATAACCCACATATCTGATAATGTTATTTTTCTGAATAGAGAAGTTCCTCGTCTGCTCAAAGAGAAACACCTTCCTTTTTCGTTCATAGATGGAAGGCAGGGACATGGTGACATTCAACTAGGGTTACCACCCTTTGATAAATAAATTACGGGCTACTCGGTAAAATATACAGGAAAATACAAAGAAATACGAGACAAATCTGAAATAATGTAAAATAAAAGTAACTGGCTAGGCCTTGTACTTCTACACGCCTACTCGCACAATACAAAACGTCTTGCTTGCGAATGCTCACACTCTAAAAGTACTGTTGGGCGGATAACAGGTATTTCAATTTCCTTGAACGTTAGTATCTGAATTTAAATTTAATTTTATATGTGGCCTTTAGGCATCTAAGGCTCAGGCCGGGATACGGGAGGGAGAGGATACTAAAAGCCTTCGGCCAGGGTCTATATTGAAGGTGCTATCCCGGCATTTGCCTAGTGTGACTAAGGAGAAACCTAGAAAAACATCAGGATGGTCATCCGCTGGGATCGAACCCAGGATCTCCCGAATGCTACTCCAACGCTGTACCACAAAGCTTCTCTTTTTATTGCTAGGCACATTGCATTATTTACAGGAAAATATCATTGCACATATGGAAAAATTGCTAATAATCGAATTAATTAATGCTAGGGTGTTCCATCTGTTAAGCACAGAGTAATTTTACAGCCAGCAAAAACCTATATTGACTATTCGGACAGAGTAAGATAAAAACAAAAACAAATCAAGGTTACATGTTTATCACTGTTAGGTAATTCACAAATAGGTTCTTCTGTTGATTTTTAGTCCAAAATTGAGCCACCCTCAACAGCATGGTGGTATACACATCTAGACTATAATAAGTTCTTTTTTTTATATATAAAATTAATTTTTGTGCTGTTATCCAGATTACACTATTATGCTTCATGACAGGATATAAAGATAATTCAGGAAAACGGATATATTGATCATAAGCAATGTACTGTGGATTAGTTCTACAAATCAGCCCCAGCAATCTTTGATATTGTTGAATGCGCACGCACTCTGCAATCATGTGTTCGGTGGTCGCCGTGAGCTTACAATGTTTACATTTGTGTGGTTGCGTAATACCTAATAAAAATATTTTTTCCGGTGAAATATAAATATCGTGGCCAACTTTGTACCATACCGATTTACAAAATGTAGGAATATATTTGGCATTTATATTAGCCCAAATTCTATGCCATTGATGCTGTGGAAAGAGGAAACTTATTTTGGGGATGGGGGCTAGTTCTTGTTCATTGTTATATCTCTGATATAGCCTTTTAACATTACATTGATCTAAATGTGCGTTCTCCTTTAGACTATAGGCTATTTCAATCATATACGGTTTCAAATACGGATATTTGTACCCCCAACGATAAATCGATAATGGCAGAGTTAAGTCCATGCTACCAAACGCAGTACCCAGCACAACACCTGAGATGGAGTCACAGTTCTCACATAAGTTTTGAATGATACGATGGAGGACAAGACTAAAATTTTGTTTCCATATTTTCGAAATATAAGCCGCCCTCCGCATACGGTAAGCATATGACGTCATGGGTAACTTCGAGCGGTTGGTGAAACCAAAGATGAAACAGGGCTTTACTGCGAAGTTTCGTCATGATTGCTTTAGGGGTGGGGGAACCTGAGCAACATACCAAAGGAGGCTAAAAATGTATTGTTTTAGGCATTGGACACGGTCATATGAGTTGAGGTCCCGTTGTAAAAAGCTTTGAATCACCGCGCCATATTTTCCGTATAAATTAGCATACGTTAATTGAGTGGACGTAGAGAGGTTGCGTGACCACTGAATACCCATGATCCGAATAACGGTCGTTTCAAAATAACGCCTATAATGACTAGCGTTTGTTGAGTTCAAAGTAAGAAAATTTTGTTTTTTGGGGGGTTGAGAACGGCTCCCGAAGCATATTCATACTCGTGTAAAAATCTGTGGAACGGATCTAGTTTGGGTAAGAAATGAATCAAATCACCTATATGCGCCTGTGCCGTAAAACGTTCACGATAAATAGCTACTTTAGGAGACAATAATTGTAATTTACGAACTAAAGGACTAATGCCAAAGCTGAATACAAGAGGTAATAAAGGGTTCCCTTGTGTGATCCCGTTTTCAACAGTAAATTTAGGTAGCAAACATGAATTAATTTTTATACGTATTTGTCGATTTCCAAACAAAATTATTAGTAAGTCAAGGAAATTCCCCGTGATCCCATAGCGTTGTAAGACTGCCCGTAGGTAATGTATGGACAATCGATCATAAGCTTGTTTGTAATCGCATGAAAGCATCGCTGCCTCAGTGTCCACATTTTCAAAATATACAGTAAAATCTCGGATATTAGCTAAGACAAGCGAAACAGGGTTATTCATCCCAAGACCAAATTGTGCATCCGACAACATGATAAGCGCAATCTGCTTAAGACGGGATTCGAGAAGTCTACTAAGTATTTTGAAATCGGAGTTCTCTAGTATAATAGGTCGAAAAGTTTCCACTGCTACCCCATTTGGAGTTTTTCGAATTGGTATGAAAATACCTTCCTGGAGTGACACTGGTATTTTGCCTGTGATCAACATTTCATTCAACATTTCTGTAAATAAAGGAACGAAAATATGTTGAAAAGCAGTATAGAAACGAAGCGGGAGCCCGTCAGGGCCCGGGGCGAAGAAACACCTCTAGAAAGCGCATTCCTCACTTCTTCATGAGTAAAAGGTTTACTTAGTGAGGTCAATTGCTGGTTATTTAATTGAGGCAAAGAAAATTTCAAAAATTTGTCTAAACCCCCTATGGACCATACAACTCACGAAAATGAGTATTTAAGACTCGTGTGGCTGTATCACCCTGGGCATATTGCCATATTTATCTCTGATTTGCGTCAGAACATTCACCTTTCCCTTTCTACGCAGTTTCTTAACAACTGTAATAGACACTTTTTCTTCAGAGTCAATGGGTGTTATATTTCCACGAATAAAATAACCCTGGTATTTTAATTTGGTTAGCTTTAATAACTGAGCTTTTATGGCATGAATACAAGCGTATCTATTGGTACCAGATAAATGTTCTTTAATGGCTTCCGTTAATAAGCGAAAATAATATTCATATTGTTGCTGTCGGTCGCTATATTGTTGATAGCACCATTGTTTATAATATATCTGTCGTAGACTAGGTTTGCCCTTAATCGCCCACCAATCACTAATCGTGAGACATAGATTTTTACGCTCTTACATATGACTCCACCTCGCCAGCACCGCCTCTCTGAACTGGTCATTCATTAATATGGAATCATTAAGGTACCAGAACGGATTATGTTTAAGGATTTGAGTCGCTTGCATTTTAATGGTTAGTATTACCGACATATGATCTGAAAAGCTTAATAATCTGAAAAACACGTTGAATATTTTGAATAAATGGAAGTAAATCAGGTGTACAATACCAGCGGTCGATTCGACTACGTGATTGCGCTGTGAAAAAGGTAAATCCTTCTTCGTGGCATATGTGACGCCATATATCAATTATTTCAAAGGTCTGAGTTAAATCCTGTCGGGCCTGAGAAAAATTGAATGAGGGATGCATATCCTCTTTGTGTAAAACAGCGTTCCAGTCTCCGCCTATCAATAATGATTTGGTACCTTGCTGTAAGGCAATTGCCACGTCAGTATTAAAGAAAGAAGATCTTTGGGCAATTTTTGAAGAACCTGCCGGTGCATAAACACTAGTAATTTGAGTTTTAAGGAAGTTGCCACTGATGATTCTTCCCGTTTCGATAAAGGCTTGGGGCTTAAACGGACA
Organism: Lepisma saccharinum; assembly: GCA_022664845.1. Classification (NCBI taxonomy): domain Eukaryota; kingdom Metazoa; phylum Arthropoda; class Insecta; order Zygentoma; family Lepismatidae; genus Lepisma; species Lepisma saccharinum. The sequence goes on along the minus strand of JAGDQP010035880.1, from coordinate 13,328 downwards.
GTCCACTCGCGTCGCGATTCTCGTATTCACCCCTGTTAAGGAGGGGGAAAGATGTAAATGGTAAATATGAAATCTGTCATCGTCTACGGTTTTCATTTTGGAAAACAGAGTAATATGAATATCGTTAACTTGGAGAAAATCCCTAAGTGCATCCTGCCGGTTGCTTGCCGAACTTCCTTGTAGATTGAGAATTGCTAGACGATAAGACTGCATAACAACGTTATACTTATCGCTAAAAGTATTCACCAAAACAGAAATCAAAAGTAAGAAACATATGTTATGAATGAAAAACCCACTTTGATGCGTAATATATATAAATTTAATGGAACAGAAATTATTGTTTATGTCTTGTATTCATCTGGATCTGAAAATGTCGCTTCACTATCACTACGGTTCTTACTCACTGGTTGAGAAGACGGTACTTTCTTGAGTCCTTTAGCTCTGGTACCAAATGCTACCGCGTCGAGATCAGTGTCAAAAGATGCAGAACGTTTTTCTTTGCTATTTTTCCGACGTCGTTTATAACGTCGAGTAGTTCGGTTTAAGGGACTAACACTATGATCACTAGACGTATCTGAACCTACCGTCTGGGGTTGTTCCGATGTTACCACACTGAGACTGTCTAAACTACCATGTAAGGTGGAGGGTTCTATACTCGCCACTGCCTGCTCTTTTATCTGTGTTCCCATTTCACTCTTGCCCAATCGCGGGCTTTAAAAATATTGATTATCCATGGGTTGTTGGCACTCTAAATTATCTACTGCTACTGTGGGTTCACTTACCTTAAGCGTGTCATGATGAAAGTTTGTTGTAGTCTTACCTGTGGCTTCCAATTCTGCTGAGATTGTAGCAACCTGTTCTTGTTCCGTTGAAGAAACAACCGATGTTGGCTGAGGAATACTCTCTACTGACATCCCACTAGAACCATGATTATCTTCTTCATTGGTTGTAAGTGGAACAGAATGGGGCACCACAAAAGACACTTTGAATGGGTCATTTCGTATCGGAGTCTTATTGACGTGAAGTTCTTTCGTCGAGTATCATGCCGGTTCGAACTGGGTACACATGGAAAATTGATCCTCGCGTACAAATAGCACTTTACCATAACGTTGCAAATATTAAATCAAAGTTTGTTGACTCAATTCTGTGGGTACTGGATGTATGTTTACAGTGGTCAAGAAAACGTCTGTTTTTTCTATTTGTATTTGTAATTAACATTGTTCACTGGAAAATTCACCTCTCCCCCCGTAGCTTCCAACATTCGATTACACATAATGTTTGAAATTGTCTTAATATAAAGCTCTTTCCTGATCTGTATAATCTCAATCGTAATAACTTCATCTAACTGTAAATGAAACGTATTGGAAATCCACAAATGGATATCCACACTTGATAACTTTTCTGGTACTTCTTTAAAACTTAAACGGACGGTGTTAATTCTTTGTAATGACATTTCTTTAAACTTTCACTTTATACATCTTCTATAATGCACAAACCTCACTCAAACAAAACCTCCTTGACAGAAGCACAACACCAGGGGAGATCCCACTTAAACTAATATAAAAGTTCACCACCAACTGCGATTACTTGCACCCCACAACTGTGCCGGCGGCGAAACAAATCTCACTCTACCACGAGCAAGACCAAGACACGACCTGCCGGCTCGGTTCGAACGTTGGAATCTGCTATTAACGAGATCAAACAGAATTCACGAGTATTATATGCCAGCCAGCATGCTGTTGCCTGGGATGTGAACAGAGCCTGCTTGCAAGTCTTGAATAATAAACAGTTGGAGAAGAGTCCATCAGGGTTTGTTTGTTAAACTTATTGATACGTTGAAAATACGTATGCGTGAGTTTACTATTCGTAATACGGGACCACCGCTTATAATACGGGACACGTAAGTTTTCACGTAAGATACGGGACATCCACTATACGGGACAAGTTGTAATCCTACATTTAACTCTGCCGAAGTTAATGATTGTAGAAGACATATAATTAGACTTTTTTTTCAATACACGAAAAGTGGGTTATCTACCTTGTACACCCCACGTATTCAATTATGTAGTCACATTTGGTATTATTTCATTAGTGCAATGTTCTTGTATTCAAAGGGTGTATAAAACTAAGTAATTCAGTACAGTTCCTTTTTAAAACATGAAAATTACAATTTGAAAACAATGATTCCTATTTTATCAATTTACACTGACATAAGTTATAATTGACCCTGACATAAGTTACAATTGACCCTGACATTTGGGTCGGTCAAATCTAACACACGCAGTCTTCATATAAAAATATATAATGTTGTTATTTTCATTTCCATGTATTCCGTATCGTGCTTAAATTATACTAGAAGCTCTATTCTATAATTTCTGTAATTTTGAACAGTACATCTCATTTCGCGTACTAACTGCAAAACATTTTGTATAGTCTTACAATTTACCTCAGTCTCCTATAGTATTTTATTGTGGAACATGTGATCTCAGTTTGGACGTTGAACAATTAGCGCTTCAGATTAGAGTATTTATTGAACTTCGGGTGTGAAAATTTATCGAATTGTCAACGGTTACTCGAAACCGTTCGAGTATTTGAAATTATCGAAGTATCAGGTATTTAAAATGTTCGAGTATTATCGAAGTTTCGCATACTATCGAAAGTTCGAGTATTATCGAAGTTTCGGGTATTAATAACAGTTCGAGTATTGTCGAAGTTTCGGGTATTATTGAAAGTTCGAGTATTATCGAAATTAGAATATTAATGAAGTTTCGAGTATTATCGAAAGTTAAAAAAATTATCAAAGTTTCAGGTATTATCAAACATTCGAATAGTATGGAAGTTTCGAGCGTTATCGAAAGTTCGAATATTATCGAAGTTACGGGTATTAGAAAAGAGTTCTAGTATTATCAAAATTTCGGGTAATTTTGAACATTTGATTATTACAGAAATTTCGGGTATACTTGAAACTTCGAATATTATTTGTGTGTGTGTGTGTGTGTGTGTGTGTATGTGCCACACGAAGGGCACAAGATTGAGCGATGCGCTTTTGCACACACCCTAAGTTAGTGCCACAGACGACAGAACAAGCCCGGCAAAAGTTGTCAGTCGCATCATTTCATTTCAAGAAGAAAATGGAGGGCCAACGGGAAAGTGACGAAGTATGATCGAGCTAATATTCTAAACGGGTGAACCGAATCGATTGAATCTTTACACGATTACTGACCTTAGTAACCTACATGTTATAGGCTTATAAATTTATAGGGCCGCGGGCCCCGGCGGGCGTCAAAGGGAATGTTCGAAAACGACAAAAATGGGGGTTCTTCTGCAGGGTTGAGTGTGTCCGATTACTGCGGTACATGATCATAAGCATTTCAAGATGGTGGCAAAAAAGAAATGGTAGACTAAGAAAGGCGTGATACAAATAGAAGGGCGGACTCAAGTTCCAATCTCTAATAGGTATGTATTACTGGAGTACGTGATCGTAGGCATTTCAAGATGGCGGCAAAGAAGAAAATGGCTTGCAACAAAATGAAGGCAAAAATAAAACATGCGAACACTGGCGAAAGGGCGGGCCTAGATTATTTTTCACCCACATGCAGCAAGTATTTGGTGAAAAGAAATCTTTCTTAATCTAATGACATTTAGTTTCCTGTTATCATCCCAGTATCCACCTTTTTAATTTTAGTTATAATTGCATTGGGTTGTATAACTTTAAACTATTCTAAAACATATCAATAATTTTGCATAAAATCTACCTACTTCACATAGCCTATATACAACCATAAGTCCACAGAAAAGAAATAAAAATGGCTAAAATATACAACTGGAATTGTATTAACCGTAAGATGCAAACATGACAGTAAAAGATAAGTGATTGGCTTTTTGTATCGGAAAAGAAAGGAACAATGATAGGTATTGTGTGCAGGACATAGATAAGATCATAACTAGGGGAAAATAAAGAACTGCACGGCAGGCTTTCTTTGAAAGTCCGTTTACAACGTAATACGAAACCGGTGTGAAAACTCTTGAGGAAGTAATAGTAGACTTTTTCCCTTAAGAAGTGATCGCAAGTTATTGAATTTGATATACAATTGAATTAGAGCCGTATGAAATGTAAATATTACAGCTTAACATTAATATTGATAAGAAAACTTACGCGTGATATGAATGGCAACCTAAAGACAATTCACATTTGCATATTTTCAAAACTAGCAAGCTTAAAAGACTTCAAAAGTTTCCAGTTACCTGACGACCCTTTATTCAGGAATATACAGGGGTTGGACAAAAAATCTAAAACTTTTGAGAAAGTGTGAAAATCATACCTAGTATGGTGTGTGGCCTCCTTTTGCATCCAAAACAGCTTGAATCCGACGTGGAATGGACGTATACAGCTCCTGAATCGTGGTGTGTGGAATGTTGTACCATTCTTCCTCCAAAACATGCTCCAGTTCCTTAAGGGATGATGGTGGAGGGTAATGAGACCGAACACGCCTTTCTAACACAGACCACAATGGCTCAATGATGTTCAGATCTGGTGATTGTGAGACCCAGGGGAGGTGTGATAGCTCCTGGTCAAACTCCTCAAACCATGATTGCACCGTTTTTGCAGCGTGACAGGGTGCCAAATCATCTTCGTAGATGCCATCACCATCTGGGAACAATGTGTGGGCCATGGGTAGAACCTGGTCCCCTAAAATGGCCTCATACGCCTTAGCATTCATCATTCCATGCAAGGCTATGATGGGACCTGCAGAAAACCACGATATCACTGCCCATACTGTAACAGAACCAGCCCCATGCTTTATAGTTGGGTGCAGACAGTCTGTATCATAGGCCTGCGACGGTGTTCTCCATACGTAAACACGACCGGTTGTTGGAAACAAGGTGTAGGTCGATTCATCGGAATATATTACGTGTTTCCACTGATCAAGCGTCCACTCCTTGTGGTCCTTGCACCACTGGATACGCCGCTTCGCATTTACTGCTGTGACCAGAGGTTTGGCGATTGCGGCCCTGCCATGAATTTTCATTTTATGAAGTTCCCGTTGCACTGTTTTTGATGAAACCGGGTTCTGTAGGCCGGAATTGAGTTCAGACGTAATTTTCATTGCAGTGGTCTGCTTTTTAGCTGCTACAATCCGTGTTAATGCCCTCCTGTCCCTATCGGACAGGATTGTCTTTCGACCACTGTTGTGCTTTGCAGACGTTGTTTGCCCATGCATTGTGTATGCCCTCGTGACATTGGACACAGTGCCTGTATATACCCCCACAATGGTCGCCACTGTTGTCACTGAAGCTCCAACCAGACGGGCACCAACGATCATGCCTCTTTGGATCGGCAACCGCAACACGTGTGTACAGTGGCGGGCCACACTTACGTGTCCTGTATGACTTGTTTTTAGATTTTTTGTCCAACCCCTGTATATATGAATGTACTATGTAGGCCTGGTTGTAGATTCCCTCAAACATTGCCCAAAGTACCCATTTAAACCTTTCGCAAGACGCACCTCAATACTCTTTTCTGCCTGCCGTATTGATGTAATTGGTCCTGGGTTAGACTCCCAGCCAGAGCACGTATGTTTTGCTCCCCTTCAACCCTCAATCCATATTGTCTTTTCTGTCATATGTAAAGGTAAACTTCTTCCTTGTGCTTAGCACCATGTAATGAAGGGATGGGGGTGAGGAGTTAAGGCTCCACACTTTCTTGATCTCAGCCGTAGATGAAGGTGGTGTTATCGGCACCACGGTTAAGCCGCCTCCCCCCTCCAGGTACCCATTAAGTCTGAGGCTTCTGTGCCACAAAGCCGCTCGGCGTCGTATGTAAAAAACTATATTTTATGATAATGTAGAGTCACTCTTAAAGATGTTACGTCTGTGTTTCTTTTCGATATTTAATTTTTTCTTTACATTCGAACTATTTACTGAAACCGAAAAAGCTCATTTCTTTGACAATTTTATATAAATTAATAAATTCATCGAAATATTAAAATGTCACGAAAAATCCACAGGAACTTAAATGCTTGATTAATTTGATAATCTCAAACATTTCGAGTCTCAAACGCTTCGAAATATTTAAATATTCTGAGACTCTCATACATTTTGACAATCCGCTCGACAAAAGACGCTGATCAATAATATCCTTCCCTCAAAGTCGAAGCTCCAGACAGACATATCGAGAAACTAACGTTGACTGGAGTTTGCATATCCGAATTTGTGGGAACAACGATGTCGCAAAGTAACCAAAAGCAACAGGTACTTGATGCATGCATTTAGACCAGCCTCATTATAATCGGACAATTCGTTCAAAGGTTATCGTCACTTTTAGAGGCCTATGCTCAAAGTAGGAACAAATACTCGGATTCGGTGGCGTTCCCATTGGCGTAAGGCAACTGAAAACAGTAGGTGTCTGCCGAAAGGATAGAGGAACATTTTAAAGCAAGTTCCATTAAAATCGGACAATCCGTTCGAAAATTATAGTCAGATGCCATAGATAAACAGACAGACGGCCGGACGGACAGACAGCGCGATCTATAATAAGGAGGTTCGCACCAAATTTCTCAAGATTTGTTTCAATGATACTCGAAACTTAGATATTACTCGAAATTTCGACAATCTCAAATACTCGAAGGGATTCGAGTGCCGGATAATAAATTTTCAAACGCAAAGTGCGATAAATCTTCAGCCTTATTGAAATGCCTTACCAGTTGCTGTCTCCATCTAGAACTTTAAGGCCATCTCTAACTGTCAGAAGGAGCAGGCTTTTGTCCTATCTTAAAGCATTGGAAGTTTGATCAGCTATTTGTTTCCCTGGAACGCATTTTCATTCATATAATTTTACATACTTATGGCTTGAAGGTACCTAAAAGGATTCACGGTTCAAAAACAACTAAACTGTACGATTAATATTTTTGAATAATATTAAATTTGGCAACATGTGATTGACCGGCTAATAAACCATGGCTGTATCGTATTTCAGTCTTTCCTTTTTGGTCTGGCGAGAATAGCTGGAGAGAGAACGTACGCATCTACAAAGAAGTAAAGAGCTTCAGGTATTTCATTGTAGACGGTTTGTTGTCGATAAAAAAAAGATCAATAATACCATGCATTGTGTATGATAAGCTACACATAAGTCATTAGAAGAAGGATGAAAATGTGTTTCGTCACTTTATTTTGTGCGAAGCAGCTATTTGGATAAAGACAGAAGAAAAAAAGTGGTACTTCCCTCTCCCTGTCAACCCTCCTTTCCTTCCCCAAACCATCCAGTGATATATGACCACTGTAGGATGAGAGTCAAGCAGTCAAAACCGGTCAAGACTACAACCACAGAGGAGGTAAGACTATAGTAGCCTTTGCTACAACAGAGGAAAAGTCTCCCTCGATCTCTGAGTGTGTGTGTGTGTGTGCGTGCGTGTCTGTGAATGAGGCAAATTGTAGGAGTAGTAGAGCAAAGGAAAGAGAAAGAGGATGGGAGTAGGCTGTGATACATCGGCCACAGAACGAAAATATTGCTGAGTGAGAACTTACAAAAATTAGTTTGTTTTGCGTCCATGAAATTTCTGTAACTATATAAAATATGACCCGTCTATAGAAATATAAATTAGATACACATTCTAGGATAGGACATTTTGGAGTACAATGTGTTGTTTTGTACTTTCCACATAAAATTGATTCAATATATCACTCATCAATATATATAATCTCTCCATCTTCAACAATCACTACTATTACGCTTCCACTCAATGTTGAGTGAAGGCAGAGCTGTAGCTACTGGGGAAGAGGATTGGTTGAGCAGGATCTACAATGATATGAACCTTATCTCTACGACATTGATTTCAATTTTAGAATTCCGTTTTTTGCTAGGTTTAGTGATCTAGGTCAGGTGTCTTCAAATGGCCGGAACCCGGTCTGCATCCGGACCCCAAAGTCTTTTTTCCTCGACTTCCACGGTAATACTAATTTGGAATTGAATTTATTTATAGCCTTTAGCATCTTTGGCTCACGTCGGGTTTGATACGATATCAAGAATAATGTGTGAATGTATTGTACGAACACATTTCTTTAGTTAAAAAATCAGGGATGTAATGCTAAATTTTAGATTAGTATACGCTTCTCTCTTTATAACGAAACCTCTCATTCATTATCCCATATACCTGCGTATTTCATAAATTTTAGGTGGGTATACGGTGATGTCTAAAAAATTGAGGTGGGTATACACCGTATACCGCGTATACCCTCCCATTACATCACTAATGAAAGAATAAGCATAGAAGTGTAATATGAAATCATGCGAATTTACACCATGTTAACCAATTTTCTTGCAATTATTCTACTTAATTAAACGGAGTAGTCAATGGCTGTACTGTCTTGCTATCCTGTTTCAATTTACTTATGGCCTTACCCATCTGTGGCTCAGGCCGGAATAGGATTGGGGAAAGGATGAGGGAAAGAGTCGGTCACTCAGGCATTTTCATATTCCCATTTGTTACAAAATACCAAAGATGGATACAGACTTTGTGCACGGGAAGTCATGTTTTTCGTGGGGAACGCTTGAAACGCTGGGCCTAAGGCCTAAATAACTTTTCTAGAGAAATGTATGGCCACATTGTACTCTTCTGCTCAATTTCTACATCATGAGAAAAAGTCTCATAATATTCTCATTTTCGAATTTTGACCACCGTCATTTTGAATAGAGGCAACATAATGATCCCGGATTTGGCATATTTTTTTTCTTTCAGGCTTTTCAACGATATATTACAAAACCCAATTTGCAACTCAATTTTTTTTAGTTTTCCTCACCATTCCCCACCATTGGTGGTTGAGTCAAAGGCGGATTTTATTAACCAATCATATTAGCCTCTCTGAGATTTGCTCTTTTGCAAATGGAAGTAATCATCTGATAATAAATGTATGCTCTGTAAGTCATCAGTTTTGGTTTCTTTGGTTCATATGTATATACTGTTTAGATAAATTTATATTTCTAGTTTCATTTTTCCTTATAAGTGAGCCAGTGTGTACTTTTTTCTCTGATAGAAGTTTTTTCAATGTCTGCATATAAGTTTTTTATAGGGAATGTAAATAGTAAAATGAGGATTTTTTCAACTATACAAAAAGAACTGGGTGGATCGGATGAAAGGTAGTGGTGAGACCAGTAACACTATAATTCACACACACACACAAATATATATATATTGGGAGCTCCTGCGTAGCCTAGTCGGTAGCGCGTTCGACTTCAGTGCGAGCGGTCCCAGGTTCGATTCCCGGTGGGGGCTCAAAAATTTCGGTGTTGACCAAGCATCGTGAGGACAATTGGGAAGCTGCTGTGAATAAAATACAGTGCCGATCACAGTGAGAGCTTCAGCTCTCCTCTCCCAACCCGTCTGGTCAGCGTGGGAACAGTAGACCAACTTCTTCCTTCGGGGAGAGGCCTCATCCACTAGTGTATTGAATATGGCTGTGATTTATTATTTTTATATATATTGGGTTGGTGGAATGAAATGGCTGCCCCAGATGTGTCATGTTCAAAAACCAAAACATTACTGGTTAATCAAAATAGTCGCCATCTGCATCCACATACTGTTACCATCGCTCAGTCAATGATTGGATTCATTGGCGAAAGAAGTCTGGAGTCTGCGCCGGTCATCAGGGAAGGTCTTTTCTATCAAGGAGTATTGGGGGGTTAAAAATCTATAAAAATCAATTTGAGAGTGGAAGTTTGAAACATTAATCGAAAGGAAGAGTTTCTCTTTATGGAAGAGCAACTACGGATAACACAGGGCATAACATTTTGCTTGTCCTCTATACGACGATATATATCGTAGTATATTTTATATGTTTCGATGTATATTTTATATGCGTTAAAATTCGTTGTACCAGACTAGATTGATATTTGAATTAGGCGGTTATAGTAGGTTTTTTTATGTAATAGCATTGTCAATATTTTATAGTGATACTCTTTCACAGCAACTTCCACGTATCTGTAGTCTCAGATCAGATATTCCATTCACAGTAAAAAAAAAAGCTGTGTTAATTCAACACAATGTGGTGTCCCAGAATGACTACCACTTTTGTGTGTTAAATCAGCACAACGCACGGTGTTGATTTCGGTACTGGAAGGGGAAAAAATATGTTACTGCTGCACCTAGATTTGATCATGGGTTGCTTGGTTAGAAGTCGAGCGTCTTACTAACTTTGCTAAATAGTCATACGGAAAGAACATTAGATTGAAACAATATAGAGGCTAAAAAAATGTTGCTGAACCCCAAACACAAAGTTACTCTCACGACTTATGATATGATTTAATCACTTTTCCCTTGTCAATTAGGGATCATAATCCCATTTATTGAGAATATGTTCCATTTCTATGGAAGCAAGGGCAGCATTTGACATGTTACGATAAGAAATCAGTATTGCTGGTCAAGTCTTTGGCTGTCGCCATCTTGCTTTCTTTCACAGAATATAGTGTTGGACCGTGTTATTCTGATTAATTAAGGGGCGGGATATGCAAGAAAAATCGAAGGATATGAATAATACAAATTTGAAAAATATTGGTGCCATACAGTGCAGAGCAAAACAATCGACACCATCGAAAAATACCGTATAATCATGTAATGTGTGTCTGTTTTCCAGAAGAGTTTGTTCTCATGACACTCCGCATTTTTCTCGCAGCCAAAATATCATGATGAATGCAACGATGAAGAACAGGGCGGAGAGGGGAAAGTACTGAGAATTAATTATTGCTGAAGTCATGTTGCAGATTGTGGTCAAAGAAAAGAAGTCTAGTGTTCCCAATTTTGCCTCCAATCACATCTAACAAGATTTTTTTTAAAAGACAATCCGGATTTCGTCGTAGATTTGGACAATGAACCACATGCAAACATTGAATGAAGTTATGGAAAGGACTAATAAATATGAACTTCCACTATATTTGGGATTCATAAATTTTGAAAAAGCTTTCGATTTGGTCTCCTTGGCAGCAATACTTTAATCACTTGAACATCAAAGCATCGAAAGTGCATACATCAAGTAACTGTGAAACATTTACTCCACTGCCACATCTGTCATTAGACTACATCAAGAAAGTGAAACATTTAAAGTTGGAAAAGGGGTAAGGCAAGGAGATTCAATTTTTCCAAAACTGTTTTGTGCGGTACCGGAGAGAGTGTTCCAAAATTTATAATGGGATGAAGTGGGAACAAAAATTAATTGCAAATATCTTCATCACCTACGGTTCGCTGATTATATATTCCTGTTAGCTTCAAGTGCAGAAGAACTACAAACCAGAATGGAAGAACTGAGTGATGAGAACTCGAAAATAGGCCTTAAAATGAACTTCAGTAAAACAAAAGTAATGCACAATCAACATGCTGCAAAGAAGGAAGTAAAGATTAAAGAAGAGACAATAGGCATAGTTGATGAGTATGTTTATCTAGGCCAGCTCAAAGCATAGAATGCTAAGTTGACTGATGAAATAAATAGAAGATGCAAAATGGCGTGTAGTACGTTTGGAAGACTACACTTTATTTTCAAAAGCAAACTATCAATGTGTTTGAAGCGTAAAGTTTATAATCAATGTGTCTTACCCGTGATGATGTACGGGTGTGTGAAACTTGGACATTGAATGCGCAAACGACTTAAAGATTGAGGGTCACACAAAGAGCAATGGTGAGATGCATGCTAGGAATAACCAGTAGGAACAGGAAGACAAATAAATGGATTCGCGCACAAACAAAGGTAGAGGATGTAATCAAGACTGCGAGGAAGATGAAGTGGAGATGGTCCGGTAACATAGCTACAGATGGAACAGATGGAAGGTGGACGTTTTTCAGGAGGTACATGGATGAGAATAGCGGCAGACCGAGATATGTGGAATGAAAATGAAAAGGGGGAGGCCTTCATCCAGCAGTGGATAGAAAACGGCTCAATTATATGTATCTATCTATCTATCTATCTATCTATCTATATATATATATGTATAGAGAGAGAGAGAGAGAGAGAGAGAGAGAGAATGGGAAGGGAAGGGAAAATTTGAATCATGCCGGTAATTACTCTGTATCATCGACATGATGTCACACCGCTTTTCGGCTATGAGATTCAACTGGGGGATCACCGATATGAAAAAAGATAAGATGATGAAATTTTTATTACTTTAAAACTTTGAGTCGTGATAGTAAAGAGTTAAGTTAAATTCTTACTTCTCTATTATGACATCGTAATCTTTTACTAGCTAAAAAAAAACTAAAAATATGTATCAATACTCACACTACTTGTGCCTTTTCTGCACCGATATAACAGGACCATTCTTTAGGGGTGGAGAAAGAGAACTTTTTAGCAGACCTCACCCAAAACATCCTTCCTTGCCTTCACCACAGGGTAAAGGAAGACTTCTCTGGTTTCTCTTCTCACCCCACTATTCCCTTCATTCCGGCCACGTGTCAACTTTCTGGCTGAAATAGTCTTCCATTCAGCACTGTTGACGAGTTTTAAAGAATAAAAATAATAATAACAAATAAAATGTGTAAAAATTAATTCGTAAGGTATAGCAAAATTATGGCTCACTGACTGGCAAGCTATGCATTGAAGCTACTTGTATGCGAAATTGTAACTTGATTAATGATTGTGTTGGCAATTTTTTTTAAATCAAACTTCTAATGCATTTGTATAGGACTAACCGGGCTTCTGTTCGGCATTAGAGATGGCCTTAATTTAAACACTCGAAACCAAATGCAAAATTCTTCTTTTTCTGCCTGCCCTGAAGTTGGCGCAATCGGTAAAGTGACGGTTTGTAGACTAATTTTGTCCTGGATTTCTACCCCGTTCGGGTAATTCATGTTTTTTCTTCCTCTCTCTCTTCTGACAGACTACTTAAACATTGTACTATCATGGCCAAAATTATGTTCACATGACTTTGTTATACACGATTTTTCTCTAAGATTACAAGATAGGCCACCCAACTAACGTTGAGTCGGCGGTGTGTGATTCTGAGAGAGTGTGAGTGAGCGAGCAAGGGTTGGAATTTTCTTTTCTTTAACAGAAAACATTATCACATGTCCTGGGTTCTGAAAAATATATTTATGATTTCTTGTAGTATGTAGCAAATAAAGAAAAACTTAAGAGAGTACCATTTCAAACAATAAAATAGGAAATTTAACACCATTTTTATTTTAGGTGGGCCACTAGTTGAAGGGTACTAAAAAGTTTAATTCAAATTGTACAATAGAAAAGATCCTTACCGAACATGGAGAAACAAAAATGAATTTTAAAACCCATGGTTTCTTTCTTTTGTCTTTCTTAATGAATTCCATAGAACACTAACGTTATGCATGAAAGAC
>JAGDQP010035879.1:7895-19346 GCA_022664845.1 Lepisma saccharinum | reverse complement strand
CCATAGGAACTTGGAAACCACGATGTGATGAAAGCTCTGTATATGAAATTGATGCCCTAATTTCAAGATGACAGCGGAACTTGGAAACCAGAGAGTGATAAAAATAAAGATATACATATATGAAATTGATGCCCTAATTAAAAAATTTATGAATAAAGATAATTCCAAATCCCAAATCGGCCCTCTAAAATAAAGTTGAAACCCCTTCCAAATAAATTCCCTCCCCAAAGAAAGGGTGTACCCCTTTGAATGGGTATACAAAAAAAAATTGACACAGAAGCTCTAGCTCCAAAGAAGCAAACTAAATGGGGAGGAAACTCTTTTCCTCCCACATAATGAACGGGAACCAATAACAGAAAGTTGTTGGAGGAAGTTTCTTTCCTTCCACATTGAAAGGGAATAAGTTGGTTGCCGTTGTAAATAGACCATAGATACCTGAATAAAAAAACAATGTTTTTGATATCTCGAGGCTGAGTGTTTCGTGAGAATATTTGGTGGAGGAAACACCATCCTCCCACGAGCTTGGAGAGATAGCAGTGCCTGTCCTACATAGGTATAACACTTGGCGGAGGGATTGCGCTCTCTCCCACGGGACTGGTGGAGATTTAACGGTCTCCCACTAGGTGGATATTGGAGGAGGTAACTTGTTCGTCTCCCACACAGTGAAAGTTCACAAGTGTGATCCGGCAGTTGCGTATACCTGCTATCGAGGAATAATGGAGGGGTTGCGGCCTGAAAGTAGATGCAGTATTAGGTCACTACACAAGTACGGTCGGTTATGAATGTATCAGGTCACTGCATAAGTACGGTCGATCCTCGGTCCCTGTTACACAAGAAGAACTCACACAAAAGTAGGAGTAGACTTGCACTAGGAAATATATCTGTCAAACTGCTGTTTGGATGCAATTATTGTTTATCGTTAATTCTGTAATTTTGAGTTTCTAACACAAGATATACATGGGGAAACTATATACACCGGATAAGTAAAGTTCCTCCTAAGACAATGGAAACATGAGTGAAAGCTACAAGTAAACTGTAGAAGAAGTATTTGGCATGTTGTCATACATGTTTTAACTACAGAGAACTTTAATGAAACACGAAAAGAAGTAAATGATATCTAACCCGTGGAATCAAGACTCAGTATTTAATGATATGTACTATGAAAGAGAGATTAGAATATGATTTTAACTAGAAAACTAGTATTTTCTAGATATTTAAGGCGATAAAGAGTTATTTTGGCATGAAAATTAGGGTACTTAGACAATGTTTGCTTAGATTCTTTCATGGGAAGGAACAATTGAGAATGGAATGTAGACATAATTTTCAAAGGAATGTTGCACAATTACATATTAAATGGGAAATCAAAGGGCTAGTAGATGAGAGATGAAAGTATTTTTTACGGTTTTCAAACAGGAAGCCGCTTCTAGTATTTAATATATAGCGAGAAGAGTGACATTTGAAGTAGCTTTAATATGATTTCTAAGCAGAATTTACTTTTTGAATTGTAATTTCATGATTATGTAGCGATTCTGTATTCAAGTATTGGTAGAAACACTGTCAAGTACTTTGAATGAAACGGAAGCTAGACAGGACTAATTGTAGCCAAAAAGACTGGATGAAAGCCCATTTACTTATAATATAAGGGAAAAAAATTAGAAGATATGAGCTAGAGGAGCATGTTACATCGATTGAACTGTTTTGCATCTCGTAATTATAGTCTAGACTCTGTTTATACAACATGGATTGACAAATCAGTACATGTCTACCGTACCCGATGACTGCCTGTCATTACTAAAAGACTTTTGCTTCTTGTATTAATAAATTAAACATGGTTCAAGCCAATTATAAGGCATTTGTAGAATATATGTACGTGTATGAAAGAAAACAGATAATGTTGTTACTGACGTATTACTTTTGTTCAAAGGCAGCATGGTATTTATTAAGTACCTGACTTAATGTTAGAGTGCTTAATATAATCACCACAGAATATTTCGTAAGTTCACGGGAAACTGACTGATGTTGCTTCTCCGTTGATGGAAAAAGCTCCTCCCTGATATGCCAACTGTTGTAGAGCCTCCTTGAGATACACATACACACAGATTATCACCACATAGAACAAATATGCACTGATCAACAACCAACCCTCCATTCCTCACCCTTCCCCCGCTACTACAATCTTTCTACTTCTTCAGTGTGAAACAGGAAGTAAGAAAAAGACTGACAGAGGAGGCAGAGAAAGAAAGACAACATCCATATGTAAGATATTAGATTAATATTTTTTTAACTCCTGAAATACAAAAGTAGTTACATTTTGCAGTTTATGGAAATATTTTTTTAATACAGATTCAGACACGTGCAAGTAAATCGTTGTACTCAAAAGCCCTGAGGTTTTGAAGATACTAAAATATTACTTCATAACATCTTTACGCATGCCACTTGCATTTTATATATAAAAAAACATTAAACTGCTAAATAGTGTGTCCAAGAGTTGCCAACCTTGTGCTAATAAGTGTTGCGAACTTTGAATTATTTATTAATTATTTTTATTGTTTAAAATTTTTTGTAGCATATGTATTTACAACCGGTATTATCAATTTAATAACCTAAAGTGTTTATAACCGCAAATAAATTTAATAAATTTAACTTTTTGCAATATTTGAGTTCCTAATACCTAGTTTTAACGTTGTCTGTGTGTTTAATTTCAGCAGATGCACGACATTTTAAGACTGGCAAGAAAGATGTTGAATGCCATGTCGTAAATCTTTAAGATACCGAACGGAAGTTGTTCCAATACCCGTAAGGTAATGCTGCATATATTTTATATAATTCATCTAAGATGTTAGAGCTTAACTTAGTCATTGAAAAAAGTAAATAACGCTACGTGGTAGTGCACGTAGAATTAGACCTAATGAAGGGGTATTAGACTCCCTGTAATGTATTCCAAGCTGTACTTCGTCGCAGTTGAAACCGGCCCACTGCTGACTTGTGTATACTACGCAAGAGGTACTGATCGTAAAGTTTATAAAACTGCACTCCCCCTGGTTTCGTTACCACCCATAATATGTTTTTGAATAGAATAGAATGCTTTGCGTAACCAGTAGGCAAAATACTAATATTTTAATGCCTTCTTTTAAGAAAGCTCGTACGCTTGGGAAAGTTGTATATTTTAAAAGAAAGGCAAACAACAAGAAAGTAGATAAGTAAATCGAATAAATTGCAGTTCCAAATGATTTATTAGGCATAGACTATTCAAGGTACACCATCGAAAAGCTAGAATAACCAATTCCAACTATACTCTTGCAGACGTACGTGTGGAAAACATCTTCACAGATTTGTGAAGAAGAAAATATATCTGCCATGTACTGAATCCCTCACATCGAGTGTTGAATAACTTATTTCTACCAATAACAAGGTAATACTAGACACTATTTCTAAAGTTCCAATATGCATAGCCATATGAATGAAAATATACATGCTGCACACGAATTTGCAGTAACAAAGATTGTCACGTTTAATTTGAAATAAAACAAAGGAATGTGTGATTTCTTTAAATACATGGCCATTGCATTAATTAGAGAAAAGCTGAATTTAAAAGTATAAAAATATTGTCTTATCGATTAGGATGTAATTCACAACTTTAACAGGCGATGCAACAAATAAGTTACCAAACTGGTTTGAGTTTTTTACTTTAGAAAAAGTTGATGTAACATAATTATTATTCGCATTTTTGTTTTCCATCTCGTAAAAGAAGTTTCACCTTACAAAAAATTCTTGTAACTAAAAAAAATAGTTTATTGTTTCAGAAAAAAAATCTTAACAAAAGATTTGGTAATAAAGAAATTTAGTTTTCGCTTTTAGAGAAAATATTTTACTTTTGTTTCCCAAAGAAAAAGTTGTCTAATTTTTTTACGGAAAGTTGTCGCAAAAAGTTGTTGCGTTTTTTTCCACAAAATGTTTTACTTAGAAAACTGTCTTCTCCGTTTTGTTTTTAATCAAGTTCACTTTTTCTTAGAAATATAAAAAACTGATTGAACATTACAGAATCTTTAATTTTGTTAATTTTATTAGAACTAAGTTGAACTCTGAATATAACAACAACAACTTATACTAATAAAACAAACATTTACTCAAAATAACACAGAACAGATTCCAAGCTTAGGAAAACATATAGAGAGTTAAGAATCTACAGTTTTTATATAGTGACTTGTCAATTGAACAGTACAACAAGTAGACAAGAACTCTAACCATTAGACCAACAGGGACAAAAGTCAGGATTCTATACTGAACTACACGAACAGCTAGACCAAACGTACAGAGAGCGACTGGAGCTTTTAGTTGACACCAGTTGCCAATGGAGGAAATCAAACCATCATGCAGTAGAGAAATCGAACGAAGAGGTACCTACGGGATTTGTCCAAGATAGGAAATCGGAGTTTCTTAAGATGTTTGCAGGTGCATCACATGAAACTGAAACTAGCACAAGACATTCTTTTAACCTAAGTAATTATGAATTGAAGGTCAAAGTTGTAATTCCTGGAATAACGACAAGATAATACTTTGTGAATTATATCTTCCTCGATAGGATAATATTTTCTTATTTTTAAATTCAGATTTTCTCTAATTATTGCAATGGCCATGTATTTAAAGAAATCACACATTCCTTTCTTTTAGTTCAAGTTAAGAGTGACAATCTTTGTTACTGCAAATTCTTGTGCAGCATGTATATTTTCATTCATATGGCTATGCATATTGGAACTTTAGAAATAGTGTCTAGTATTATCTTGTTATGGATAGAAAAGAGTCATTCAACACTCGACTGTACTCTGTGAGGGATTCAGTACATGGCAGATATATTTTCTCCTTCATAAATCTGTGAAGTTGTTCCACAAGAGTATAGTTGGAATTGGTTATTCTAGCTTTTTGATGGTGTACCTGGAATAGTCTATGCCTAAAAATCATTTGGATCTGCAACTTATTCGATTCACTTATCTATTGTCTTGTTGTTTGCCATTCCTTTAAATTATACAGCTTTGCAAAGCGTAGGAGCTTTCTTAAAGGATGGTATTAAAATATTAGTATTTTGACTACTGGTTATGCAACCCATTCTAGCAAGAAGGTATTATGGTTGGTAACGAAACCAGGGGGAGTACATATTTATAAACTTTACGATCAGTACCTCTTGCGTAGTTTCTACACGTCAGCAGTGGACCCGTTTCAACTGCAACCAAGTTCAGCTTGGAATACATTACAGGAAGTCTAATACCCCTTCATTAGGTCTTATCCTATGTGTACTACAACCTAGCGTTATTTACTTTCTTCAGTGACTAAGTTCAGCTCTGACATCTTAGATGAATTATATAAAATATATGCAACACTACCTTACGGGTATTGGAACAACACCGCTCGATATCTTAAAGGTTTACGACATGGCATTCAACATCTTTCTTGCCAGTCTTAAAATGTCGTGTATCTGCTAAATTAAACACACAAACAACGTTAAAACTAGATATTAGGAAATAAAATATTGCAAACAGTTAAATTGATTAAATTAACTTGCGGTTAGAAACACTTTAGGTTGTTAAATTGGTAACACTGGTTGTAAATACATATGCTACATAAAGTCTTAAACAATAAAAATAATTGATAAATAATTCAAAGTTTGCAACACTTATTAGCACAAGGTTGGCAACTCTTGGACACACTATTTAGCAGTTTAATGTTTTTCCTTAAATAATGCAATTGGAATGCGTAAAGATATTATGATGTAATATTTTAGTATGTTCAAAACCTCAGGGTTTTCGAGTCCAGCGATTTACTTGCACGTGTCCGTATTGAAAATATTTCCAAAAAACTGCAAAATGTAAGAACATTTTTATATTTCAGGAGTAAAAAGATATTAATCTAATATGTTACATATGGCTGTTGTCTTTCTTTCTCTGTTTCCTCTGTCAGTCTTTTTATCACTTCCTGTTTCACACTGAAGAAGTAGAAAGATTGTAGTAGCGGGGGAAGGGTGAGGAATGGAGGGTTGAATCACAGGTGTTCTATGTGGTGATAATCTGTGTGTAATATTAAACGTGGTGTTTATAACATTAAAGTCAGGTAAGGAAATAAGTACCATGCTGCTTTTGAACATAACTAGTACGCCAGAAACAACTCTATTTGTTTTCTTTCATACACATACATATATTCTACAAACTACCTATAATTGGCTTGCATCTAGTTAAATTTATTAATAAAAGAAACAAATGTGTTTTAGTAATGACAGGCAGTCATCGGGTAAGGTAGTCATGTACTGAATTATCAATCCATGTTGTATAAACAGAGTCTAGACTATAATTACGAGATGCAAAACAGTTCAATCGATGGAACAAGTGTTCCTCTAGCTCATATTTTCTCAGTTTTCTCCTTATATTATAAGTAAATGGGCTTTCATGCAGTCTTTTTGGCTACAATTAGTCCTTTCTAGCTTCCGTTTGATGCAAAGTACTTGACAGTGTTTCTACTAAACCTTGAATACAGAATCGCTACATAATCATAAAATTACAATTTAAAAAGTAAATTCTGCTTAAAAATCATAATAAAGCTACTTCAAATGTCACTTTTCTCGCTATATATTAAATACAAGAAACCGTTAGGAAACCGTAAAAAATACTCTCAGCTCTAATCTACTAAACCTTTGATTTTCCATTTAATATGTAATTGTGCAAGTACATTTGCATGAAAATAATGTCTACATTCCATTCTCAATAGTTCCTTCTCATGAAAAAATCTAAGCAAACATTCTCTTAGTAAACTAATTTTCATGCCAAATTTCCTCCTTTTTGCCTTAAATATCTACAAAATACTAGTTTTCTGGTTAAAATCATATTCTAATCTCTCTTTCATAGTACATTTCATTAAATACGGAGTCTTGATTCCACGGGTTTGATATCATTTACTTCTTTCGTATTTCATTAAAGTTCTTTCTAGTTAAAACATGTATGACAACATGCCAAATACTTCTTCTACGGTTTACTTGTAGTTTTCCCTCATGATTCCTTTCTCTTCGGAGATAACATCTCATTCTTCTATGCAAATAGAGGTATGAAGACAAGCAAAAACATTTCTTCTGCACAATAATCACGTCTCATGACTTTAAATATCGTGCAATACAGCACGTTCAACTTGCCTGTCAGCGATCGTGAGTTCAAATTTGGGTAGTAATTCAAAATTTCTATGCTCACTCAACATCGTAAAGCTGCTGCAAATAAGTAACAATTGTAATTGCAGTTATAACTTCGGTTCCTCATTTGTCTCCTTAACCTAAAAGCAATAGACACACTCCTTCCTTCAGAGGGGAGGCCTCAACCAGTTGTGGATTGAATATGGCTGTCGATTATTATTATTTATATCTAATTAATATACTTCTTATTCAACGTCACCGTATTCAAACCAAAGTCCCTTTACCCCCTGTCAACAAGAGTTCCATACTCGTAAAATCACAACACATGATTTTATCATGTTATGGTTAACCGAGGAGAAAAATTCGGTCAAATGGCTCTCTGTTCCAACTCCCCCATTTACATACATCTCTGCTGGCATGTCTCTTTCTCTCTCTCTCTCTCTCTCTCTCTTTCTCACACACATACACACACACGCTCACACACACATTCTCTCTCTCGGAAATACAAGGAGTTCCGTTTCCCACAATGTTAGAAGGCAAGTCTCGCTTCCTTCCTTAAAGGGGTTAAAAAGGTTATGTGTTAATAGGAGGGTGGTAGGCAGAGATACTGTATCTGTTCTTTTACGTGCTAATTAGCCTACTAGTATTTCTTCTACTTCCACCTTCGTCTTTAAAAACAGTCGCAACCAGTTCTGTTTTCGGATTCCACCACTGATCGTTTTCAGTAACCAGGTATGTTTCTCCTCTTTTTTTACCTAATCTCCAAGTATTTCAGTTTTCATAATATACTAGTTTGCATTATGTATAAAATGTACACTTTCTCAATTGCCAAAGTTTTCTTCTACAATACCTGCTTTATCTGCCAAAAGTGTGTTCATCGAAAAATGCCATCTCTCAAATATGGCCGCATGCAAAATGATTGTTCAAAACAAAAAAGAACTAATTTATTTCTCTTTTTATCTAAATACCCTTCTTTTTATTGACCAAAGGTGTAATCGCTCCAAGACACCATCTATCAAATATGTTCTCCTAAAATACATGTCTGGCTTCAGATTGCTAACCTATTCGCTTCTCTATAGTAAACTCATTTCTTTCTTTCTTATTTATTTAAATACATCAAATCGACACCTCTATGAATTCCAATTTGTCCTAGCTCCATCTAATGCCTTAAGCCATCGAATCAAAACCCCTCGGTTCCAATCTCCAAGAAACTTCAGTTAGGATGGGCGCCCACCAACATCGTTGTTAATATCTTGTGAAGCACCAAAGTTACGACTGCTTCAATCCCTGTAAAATAATTAACACCCCCCACTATGCTATTTCTTTTGCGTAAAACACTGGTAAAATCGCAGTTAAAATTGGCATCCATTCGTATCGATTCCCGGACCTGTCAATTACTACATAACTGAACTATGGCCACCACATAATAATCAACATCCTTATTATGCAATGTTTTCCCCTGACTAATGAAACATCTAGAAAAAACCTGACGTATTATCAACAACCACTAGATTCGTTTCCAGGACCTCTCTGAAAACGAAGCAACTGAGCTAAGGGTGTTAGAACATATATCATATAATTTGCCCCACCGTTATGCTATTTCTACTGGTTCGTTCCCAGGTCCTGTCATTTACTAGCTAACTGAGCTAGCGCCTCTTCAATATCATTTCATAGAGATCATCCTTTTAAATTCATTTACATACATCAACTCACAGCCTCTACAAGGTATTTCGTGTACTCAAATACCATATCGTATCCAATATGTTCTGGCTTTATCTACTGCCATTAAATCAAAAGTTTAGATAGCATCACAATTACATCTCGATATTTGGCCAAAGACAAGTGGTTCCTCATCACATTATCTCCTATTATTATTACTACGAGATATGTTTACTAAGTCTTTCTTAGTCGGGTTTATATGCTTTCAAAAGCATCTCATTCACACTTCTTTGCTACAACGCAACGTTTCGGAAGATAACTTATACATTATCATAGCCACTGTTTCACAATATTATACTCATGTACAACGCCACTATATGTTCATTTACAGACATAACACCATTCTATTCTTCAACTGCAGGCGCTTTGAAGCACTGACTAACGACTCAAATATACTGAGTTCGAGTCCTATTCAGAGTCTACTTCATGATGGGATACCACCATTTTACTTGATCAACCTAAATCGATTTATTTGCTCGATTTCATCTCATGTCACATAATTAAGGCAGACAATTACCATTTTTAAATATTATTTTAGATCTCGAGGTTGTTTTCATCATAACATTTATCCTTTTCTTGCAATCAGGGCTCACATACTCAGGTTTGATCTCCGTCCTCATTCATATTCAATATTCTTAAGTGTCTTCGATTAATGTTTCCCATCTCATCTCATTTCATGATCAAAATCGTCGCACCAGATGGCATTACTAAAATTTTTCTCGCGAAGCTCTGGGAAGTGGGGTGAGGTCTCAGTGTGTGGAGAAGTCTTGGGATCAGTCTCAGATACCTTTAAGGTCAGCAAAGGTCTTGAGAAACGTCATAAACTCAAATTTATGGGGCCAGGCGTTCAAATTTCAGGGCCAGGTGACTCCGAGAAAACTACAACCCTCTACTGATTTGACTATTGATATCGTTAAAAACGGAAACTATGATTGAATTGGAAGCTACATTTGGCATTTATAGTGGCATGTTTTGACGTTTTTGTCGCTTTCTAGGAAATTGTGGAACAAAGTAGTAAAACGACTTAATTTTGTTTTATTTTATTTACGCCAGTGCTTTTGTAAAAAAAAAAAAAAGCACGTTTAATTACTATAGTTCAAATCAAGGTTTAATTTATGCACACTAAGTGCGTTTCGTACATGTAGTAAAGTAGGTAGGTCATCTACTGGTGTCTTTCAAAAGAAGCGGAATTTTACACCACGATCTTGGAAACTATGGAAGGTATTGACGACATATTGATTATTGAGAAGTGCGTCTTAATATTAGCCACGTTTCCTCGTTTTGATTGATTGTTATAATTTACATCGTGTTGAGAAAGTGCAGACATAGTGTCTCAGACAGTGTTTCAAGAGTACACAGATGTATTAGAGGAATGCATTTTGCGATATGGCAACAAAGAAATTGGATTATGTCAAAAAGTGTGTATCTCCGGAGAGAAAGGTGGCCAATGTAAACGCAGAATTGTTACAATCACGTAATATCTCGACAAATAATAATGTGAGGCATGTCAGGTAAGCAAATCATAATCAAAAGTGTTCCCAGAAAATTTATTGAAACAAGGTTCATGAATATGAAGCAAAATCTGTAGGAAATCCATATGTTTGTCTATCGCGCATTGTAAACACCATCACAACGAAATGTTTTTGTGAGTAATCTCTTCAAAAGTACACTATTCGTACATTCATTGGCCACAACTTTGTCATTTGATAAGTTAATACCAGTAGTGTAGTGTGGGATAGTACCTGGGTACTTGATTCAAGATTTGTTAGATGTAGTGTAGTTATGATAGCAGTAATACCGCTAATACTGCAAGAATAATCAACTGTACTATTTAACAAAGCCCGAACCAGGATAGAAATATGATTATTTTCACAAAAGAACGTGCCGAAACTTATTTAATTGCTATGCCTTGTAACTACACCATGCAACAAGACGATAGATAACCCTGTAATGTAAGGCTACCAGATATCCCGATATAGACCTTGTTTTTCTAGATACTTTCTACGTAAAAAATTATGTTGAAAAATAAATAATAATTTTAGTAGCACAAAGACGCCCCCTGACGTCTGAAAAAAGTACCAGAGCGGCGTCCGTCCCGCCCTAACTCCACTGTACCCCGGTTAATACACCTTACATAATTATTTGGAGAGATATGATGCTATTTGTGACGTTGTCGCGGGCGAACTTTGAGCTCCAAAGTTACGCATTGTTTTGGAAAAAAGTTGACCTGCTCAATTTTCATCCTTGTATGAGAAATTCGTATACTATATTGAAAAGTTTGATTGAATAATAGAATACGTCTTCTCAACAATGAAAATTTTATCTACGAAAACTAGAAGCAATATCTTATTTTCAAAGATTCAAGCAAAATATTCTCTGATATTTGTTAGATATTATTAAGATCCACGTAGTAACTATTTTTCGCAATTTACACTCTTACTTATTTTGACTTATTGAATCAAAGCTAGTTTGAATTCTTGACTCAAAATTTTCCAGTGTGGTTTTACCGCTAACAAAACATTTTTTTTAATATCGAAACGAAACGAAACGATTCTAATTTTAGTCAG